>JALMGJ010000033.1:0-132500 GCA_023362775.1 Charina bottae | reverse complement strand
AATAAAAACATAAATACTACAATAGAAACATAAATACTACTAAAAGTCAATAAAAATAAAATAAACAATAAAAATATCTAATACAATTTGATCCAAACGGTGGTAGATATTACTATTGCTGTTGATGAATCCAACCTTGTTCCAGCAATAAACAACTTTGGTTGCCATGCCAAGGGTCTCGATCCGTGCCAGATTGAAGTGGGTCCTTGTTGGTTGATAACCTCCTTCTGAGGGTTTCAGGAAGAGCAAAGAAGAAGTGAAGCCCTCGGCTCCAGACACAAATTCTCTCTTTAAACAGTGAACAGGAAATTCCTTCTTTTTGTTTCTTCGGAGCTCCATTTTCTTTGATCTTCTTTTCCTTGGACCCCACTGCCCTTAGGGTTAGGGTTAGGGTTAGGTTAACCCTAACCCTAACCCTTACCATCAGTTGCCCTCCTAATTATGGGAACTGTGCAGTGTAACTTCTCAGTAAGAGCGTTGGTGGTGACATCGTATGAGGCTGAAGGTCATTGGCTGGAAGCAAAGATTGTCCAAAAGTTTAGGATTCGAGTGAAGTTTTGGCGAGTGAAGCCAAGGTCAATGAAGGCAATGAAACTTAAATGTTACAACAAAACTCATGGGTTGCTGCAAGTCAACGCATATCCCTTAACTACTGCAGAAGCATCTTGGAGGGGGCAAAAAAGTCAAAATGATGGCCGTAAGAGCCCAGTTTTAACATGCAATGCATGTAGAAAAAGTGTGGGGTCTTGAACACAGGGTCAGGCGCCATCTTGATCTTTTTGACCTCCCCTCATGGATGCTCCCGACCTACTGGGTAGTGGACATTTGTGAGAAGAACATGGGTGGAGAGAAAGCCAGCTTTGCCACCTTTAATTCTTTGGAACAAAACCGGGTAAACTTCCAGATTTAAGTGTCAAAGAGTTCATGAAAATGAATGAAAAAAGAAATGTTTCAGTGCAGCCTGACTCAGGACTGGACAGTGTGACTGCAGATGGCAGAACAATAGCCCACGTTGGGACGTCCACTGGGAAGTATTGCTAAAACTCAACAAAAAACGAAAATGAAAAACAAGCAGGAAAGCAAATGGAGGGAGCTGCCAGATCAATTCCCAAGGGTGTGTTTGCGATTGGAGTCGGACAGGATGTGTCACTCACCCTGATTGATAGGCAAGCTGCCACTGGAAAACATTGCTAAATTAGACTAAATGGGTGCTGATTCCTTAATTAATTTGCACGGCGGAAAGCGGCATCAGCATCCGGAGTGTGAGCCAATAATGCAGCCCAGCTGTGGAACGTTGCAAGGATGGCTTGAGTCCCAAAGGCTGGAATGAAGCATCTTGGTCGGGGGTCAGCAACTAGCGACCCCAAGTGATAAATCCACCTCTTGACCCTGATGCTACGAAGGCCCTAAGACGCTGCTTTCCTGGGCTTGTGGTGGGAAATGGGGGCAAAGTTTTGGGCAGCCTTTTGAGATGAGATGCAAAGGAATGGAGAGATGCCCTTGGAATGGAAGAACTCTTAAGCAAAGTAAAATGGCAGTTGGGACAGAGACGGGCTTTTAAGATTCTGTTATTCTCTTTCTTGACCTGGCCTACCTCAAAGGGCTGGCACTAGGCTGGGAAGAGCGTGGCTCAAGCATGCACAGGGTTGGCGTCATGCTACCAAGAATCTTATCCACATCCTAAGCCACAGAAATTGAAACATCCATAATGTAAAGACTCTAGAGCAGTGTTTCTCAAACTTGGCAACTGTAAGACATGTGGACTTCAACTCCCAGAATTCCCAGGCCAGCATGGCTGGCCTGAGAATTCTGGGAGTTGAAGTCCACATGTCTTAAAGCTGCCAAGTTTGAGAAACACTGCCGTAGATCTCCAAGGTTCTTCATGTCAATCCACTATAACCTAGAAGTCCAAACTGGAGGAAATGTGAGCCATTTTATCCACAAATCTCCAGCAAACATGTCCGAGAAGGAAACGGAGTTGTCTCACTCCACTCTGTTGGATCTCCGATGTGAGGGGCCGGGCATTATCTACCCACTTCTGCCTGGTTCCTGCAAATTGGTGGTGAATGCTTTTCTACACAACTCAGCAGTGGTGGATCAGGGCCAGCAGCTGCCCGTCAACCTCACTGAGGCTGTGGGAACTGCCTACCTGCGTGCTCCAGGCCCTTGTGTGATCTGCTTCCTGACCGGGCCTACTTCGAAGGGCTGACGAGATTTCTGGCTGAAGATGGTAATCAGAATGGAGGGCTATTTGTGGGTTACTTGTGGGGCCACCTTTCTCCAGTGGTTTCTGCCCATCCCACACGCTCCAACAGAGTGCGCAGGCTCCAGGTACCTTCCTTGAAGCAATGGCATCTGGTGGGACCTGGCCTTCTCTGTTGTGGGGTCTGCCCCGTAGAACGATCTCCCTCCTGAGATCCCAGTGGCCCCAGATCTGCTGGTCTTCAAGAAGGCTTTGAGCAGCTGCTGTTGGCCAGGTTGTTAGATGACCGCATCCTGGAATGTGGACTGTATGTTAGCGTGCTTGTCGCCTCTCTTGGTTTTCTGCTGTTCGGTTGCTGGAAATATTGTAATTTTGGTTTTATTGTTTGTACGTCATCTGGGGTAGGGGCGCGATGGCTCAGCGGTTAAGACGCCAGGCTTGTCGATCGGAAGGTCGGCGGTTTGAGACCCGAGCGCCGCGTGACGGAGTGAGCTCCCGCACTAGCTCCAGCTCTTGCCAACCTAGCAATTCGAAAGCATGCAAATGCAAGTAGATGAATAGGTACCACTTCGGTGGGAAGGTAACAGCGTTCCGCGCGCATCATGCTGGCCACATGACCGTGGAAGCGTCTTCGGACAACGCTGGCTCTTTGTCTAACAAACGGAGATGAGCACCGGCCCCTAGAGTCGGACACGACTGCACAAATGTGCGGGGGGAACCTTTACCTTTTACCTTACCTACACAAAAGGAGGCCTTTCCAAACTTGAAGGATAGACGTGACAGTTGCACACCTGTCCATTTTGACCTTTATTTTATTTATTTATTTATTTATTTATTTATTTATTTATTTATTTATTTATTTATTTATTTATCTTGTTATCCAAGACACCAAGGGTTGCAATGGCAACCTCTGCGAGAGCTGTAGATTTTTCCTTTCTGGAAAGGGCCTGCCTTGAAAAAAACCAGAGCCCGTCTCCCAAGTCGCCTCGATGCCCACCACGGACTGCCCTGTGGAGCAATTGAGTTGAAATCAACCGCTGGTGGAAGATGGAGATGACGGCTTTTATTCCCCCAATAATTTTATTAAGAATTATATTAAACAGGTAAAACTAGTACAAGAACCTAATACAAAAACACATTTAAAAAAAGAAAAAAAATATTAGAGAAGTGCAAAAAAAAAGAAAAGAAAATCCCCCCCAAAGGGGAAAGAATAAGAAGAGTCTTCCCCCTTCATCCCCAGCAAGTACAGGTAGCCCTCGCTTAACAACCATTCATTTAGTGACAGGTTGGACTTACGACGGTGCTAAAAAACTGACTTACGTCCGGTCCTCACACTTATGACCATCGCAGCATCCCCACAGTCACGTGATCACGGTTTGGGTGCTTGGTTCTTATTTATGACCGTCGCAGTGTCCTGTGGTCATGTGATCACCATTTTCGACCTTCCTGGCCAGCTTCTGGTAAGCAAAATCAATGGGGAACCACATGATTTGCTTAACGACCACGCGGTTCACTTAACGCCCGCGGTGATTTGCCTAACGCCTGCCACAAAAAAGGTTGTAAAATCCGGTCAGATTCGCTTAATGACCGCGTTGCTTAGCAACCAAAATTCTGGTCCCAATTATGGTCGTTATATTCAACATTGACAACTTATCACTACCTCTTAGAATACAACCAAATATATCTTCATTCCATACCTCAGCCCATTTTCTATAAACTCATCTCTAAGCCTGAATTCAGCTCAGCAGAGGTCCAATAAAAATTAACAAAGATACCTAACAACGTAAGTATAGAGTCCCCCTTTCCATTTAATTCTCCATTTAATCAAAATCCCCCTAATCCTTCTCTTTAGTAATCAAAATCTAATCCCAATTAACAACCAAACGTTACAAAACATTAAAGACTATTAAACATTGCCAGAGATAGTCACCCCTTATTTACATATCAAAAATAATAACGTAGAGCAGGGTTTCTCAACCTGGGTTCCGCGAGAGGTCACTAGGGGTCCCCTGGGAGATCACATTCTATTTTAAAAATTGTTTCAAATTCGGGCAACTTCACATTAAAGAGGTAAGTTTCATTCTTTATTTTGAGTTTAAGAACACTGTTAATGCATATATATACAGGCCTACCCATGAAATGAATAGAATAATTTTGTAACTTCTGGCCCTGAACGTTCAGGGGTTCCCCGAGGCCTGAAAAATATTTCAAGGGTTCCTCCAGGGTCAAAAGGTTGAGAAAGGCTGGTATAGATTATCATAATTACTACAGACACTATTATGGAGAAAATCTATGTCATTGTTTTTCAAACTTGGTGACTTTAAGATGTGTGGACTTCAACTCCCAGAATTCCCCAGCCAGCATGCTTTAAGATGCGAGGACTACAACTCCCAGAATTCCACAGCCAGAATTCTGAGAGTTGAAGTCCACACATCTTAAAGTGGCCAAGGTTGAGAAACACTGATCTAGATCTAACTACTGGGTCTAACTGCTGCTTATGCGTGGCTTACAAAGCCAACCATGATCTATGTAATCTATGTTATATTGCAAACTAATCCATTAGACCCAGTTAAACATTTCCAAACAGAACAGGCTTCTGGAAGAGGAGTTCATAAAGGACCAACGCTGCTTTCAGCTCCTTTCTAGGTTATTTCCACTATGAAGGATGTATTTTTTCCTCCCCACCCATCTCTCCTTCCGATAATCCGGGGTATGCGTGTCCTATGGAATCTGTGTCAAATTCCCAAAGAGAAAAGAGAAAACTCTCCTCTGAGTTGAGCGGCTCCATGGCCAGCCTGGAACGGTTTGTTTGTTTGTTTGTTTGTTTATTTATCATTTAAATTTGTATTACCGCCCATCTCCCCCAAACTGGGGGACTCTGGGCGGTTCACAACAAAACAAATTAAAAACATAAAAATAAAATTAGGTTTGCTCAACTGATCTTTTACTGAGCGGCACGGATCTATTTTGTCGAGTTCCATTTTAAAGTTTATTCTTACCTGCATCTGACTCGGCCTTCAGGCCTTCTATTCCTAATACTCTTTTTAGTTAAAATTCCTAGTAGGTATCCTCTGTTGCTCATTTTAATCCTACTAGCCTATAGAGCTATAGTTATATTTGCCTCGTGGTTTGCTTTGGGTGGGTTAATGACAGTAATGAAGACCGAGGAGGAGGAGGAGGAGGAGTTTTCTTGGCAAGAATTTTGAAGAGATTTCTCACTGCTTTCTTCCAGGTTGGGTTTTTTGTTTGTTTGTTTGTTTTACAACAGTCTAATCTAGTCCTGGGATTTCCTGGTGGTCTCCCATCCAAATTTTTTACCACTGTCTAACATGACCGTGGAAGCGTCTTCGGACAACACTGGCTCTTCGGCTAACAAACGGAGATGAGCACCGGCCCCTAGAGTCGGACACGACTGCACAAATGTGCGGGGGGAACCTTTACTTTTTTAATCTAGTCCTGGGATTTCCTGGTGGTCTCCCATCCAACTTTTTTACCACTGTCTAATCTAGTCCTGGGATTTCCTGGTGGTCTCGCACCCAACTTTTTACCAGAGTTTAGTCCTGGGATTTCCAGGTGGTCTCCCATCCAACTTTTTTTTAACACAATCTAATCTAGTCCTGGGATCTCCTGGTGGTTTCCCATCCAGCTGCTTAGCTTGCAAGAGAGACAAGGTGGATCGGGTGTTGCCATGGCTTAGCCATTGTCTAAAGGGGGGGGGGTGTAGTTGAAAGCACGTCCATGCTGTGGACTTGGAGGATGCTCGGAGGAGATAGGATCTGGGGTCGCAGGTATCCCAGGCGCAGGGGCCAGTTCTGTTCTTCCCTGACTCTCTGGCTGAGCCTTGGGCTCAAAGGAAGAATTAGTCCTTCCATGGCACCTTGGCTGAGCTAGTCCATGGCTGCGTAGGTCCTCTCGCTCTGGGACTCAATAGGATTTTTCACCAACAGCTGAAACTGGGACCCTTTATCTGCCAAGCAGCCGCTCCTTCGTGGCGTGGACAGCTCTGGTCAACCTCCTTTTTTCTGGCCCACTTCGGAGAACCTGGAAAAGGATCTTCGCTTATCCTCAACACCAACTTTTTCCCTGCACCGGAAATGTCTCCTTGCTTTCTTTCCTTCATTTGCTTTTCCTCTCTGTTCACTTCCTTTTTCCCAGTCAGTTGGCGCATTTAAGAGCTGACCAGGCGGCTGGGGAGTAGGGGAGTTGTAGTCAACCCCTGAAACCACCTCTAAACCATGTTCCTGAGACCGGGAATAGAGATTTCCTCCCATTGCTGAAGCCAGAAGTGGAGGCGGGTTGCCTTCTGTATTTTGATTAAGATTTAGGTCCCTCTTCTGAATATCTTCCAGAAAGGGGGTGGGGGGAGAGAAATGCGAGAATATTTGAAGAAGCACCGAAGACAGGAAAGCAAATATTAAACATTGTTTGCATGAAACAAATGCCAGATATGTGGCTGTGTGCTCCTGCATTAAAAAACCAGCTTTGCAGCTTCACAGGAGAACAAAGATTTCTTGTCCACACAGATCTCTGCAATGAGGATCAAGGACTGGGAAATACAGGGGGGGGGGTTTGTGTGTGTGTGGGGGGGGTGATGTTATTTTTAAAGCAGTTTTATGGGAAGCCCGACTGTATATTTCAACCTCGAAATTTGTTCTGTTTGCTGTTATCCATAGAAGCGATTCGGGTCTTCAGGAGTACAGCCAGCATGTCATAAGAAATACATTAAAATTATGGATCACACCATTACCCTAATACAGTGTTTCTCAAACTCGGCAGCTTTAAGAGGTGTGGACTTCAACTCCCAGAATTCCCCAGCCAGCATCTAGACCAGTGTTTCTTAACCTCAGTAGCTTTAAGGTGTGTCGACTTCAAGGTGAGCTAATTCTACTTTATTGTAAGGCTACATTGACAGAATCTGGCAAGTCTGAAAGTACAATTCTCCCCCCGTCCGCTTTACAGCCTGAGAAACTAGGGAGGGTCCCTTCTGAGCCTCTTGCCCCACCCATTATGCAGCTGAGGGCTATGCTGCCTCTTATCTGACCATTCCCTAGGCAGCATCTCTTCACCCCGTTTCTCAAGGTCTTTCCCACATACCATTACAAGGGCTGCTTTCAAACTAGTGAGGCATCCTCCAGGGAAGAGAGCCAGCAGCCAAGAAATTTAAATTAATAGGAGTTAAATAAAATAACAACAACAACAACAACTTCAACTGGTGCAAAATGCGGCAGTGCAGGCAGTTCTGAGTGCTGGTCACTCGGCACATGGGACACCCCTGCTCTGTGAGCTGCTACTGGTATGCTTCCGGGTGCCATTCTAGGTACTGGTGGTTACCTTTAAAGCCCTATGTGGCTTGGGGCCAGGCTATCTACGTGTCAGCCTTCCCAAACAGACCAGGCAGGAAACATGACCAGATGAGCTAATTCTACTTTATTGTAAGGCGACGTTGACAGAATCTGGCAGGTCTGAAAGTACAATTCTCCCCCTGTCTCCTTTACACCCTGAGAAACTAGGGAGGGTCCCTTCTGAGCCTCTTGCCCCACCCATTATGCAGCTGAGGGCTATGCCCTCTCTTATCTGATTGTTCCCTAGGCAGCATCTCTTCCCCCTGTCTCTCAAGGTCTTTCCCACATGCCATTACAGGAAAAAAGGGGCTGAAACCACCAGACCCTTGTGGGTAAGTTTCCAGACATGGTCTGGTGCCCGAGTGTGAACAGCAGGAATTATTCTTGCGCCGTGTTTCTGATGAAATGGAGAAGCCAGGCAGAAAATGGCCACGGGAAGGGAGGGGGTAGCTGAAGATCTGGAGTCATCAGTCGTTTTGGCTCAGCGTAGCCCGGAGAGTGCCATTGTCTTGTTTGGAACAGCTTGCATGGAAGATAAAAACGCACTGAATAAATTGTTCAGCTTGAGTAGCTTCCAAACTTTTGCCCACGCTGATCCTGGCGAGAATCCGCCGGGACGTATCTCTAGTCGGAAGCCCCGAGTGCACTCCGCTGGCGCCGCTGTGGCAGAGCTCCGTTTCATGGCATTGACGTGTGTGTGTGTAAGAGCAAATGTACCTTGCAACCAGTAAAGTTTTGCTGTTACTTTAAATTCACTGGGTCTCCGTGTATTACAAAGAACCTGTTGTGCCTCAGTGTTCGGCTGGAAGTTATTTGTGTGTGTAATCCTAATTATTTCCCTGGCTGTTGACCAGGGCTGTGTTGTCTTGTCTGCTCAAGCTGCACCTCTCTGGAAAACCCAGGTAGAAAGCAAGGGGGGCAGACAGATCCGCGTGCCTCAACAGTCTGTGAGTGTGTGAGTGAGTGATTGGCCATAAGCCGAACCTGGGAGCAGCGTTGTGTAACAAACCATGGGGACGTCAGCCTCTTGTGTAATTTGTGACTGCTTTTGCAGCAGGTTGCAGACAAAATGGAAGAGGGATAAAGGTGTCCGCCCAATCAAGCAGGCTGCTTCAGCATCTCTAGAAGCCTCCAGTGGCTTTAAGAGGGACTTGCCTGCTTGCTCAAGTCACCACCAGCACGGAGGGAGATGTTGGCTGTGCTCTGGTTCTGGAATGGAGTTTAAGAAGGAGGGCAAAGATGTCCTCTAGCAGAGGGGACATCTGATGGAGTCTGTCTTGACGGGACTTCACCCCCTTGAGCTGTCTCTTGTAGCATCCCTGGGGTTGTGCACAGGAAGAGAAACCAGTAACGTCGGATTGGAATGAATACATTCCACTAGTGGCTGTCAGCCCTTCGAGGTAGTCCAGACAAGAAGCTGGGACCATGAGTACTAACACTACCTTTATTGTAAGGTTACATTAACAGAATCTTGCAAGACTCAAAGCCTTTCTCCCCTCTCCTTTTACTCTCCAGAAAACTCAGGAGGGTCCCTTCTGAGACGCTTCCCACGCCCCTTCTCCTTCTGTGGGCTGAGATAGTTTTAACACGATGGTTGTCTCTTCTGCGGCTCTTCCTCCTGTCTCCCAAGGTCATTCCCACATCCCATTACATCGGGGGAAGAGAACAGTGTTGCATATCTTGTCCTTCCTGGCCGGAATGGGCAGGAAGTAAAACACCCTCTGGGTGGGTGGCTAAGAGGAGAAGACAATAAATCCCTTTCAGATCTCCCACTCTCCCAATCTAATCTTTAATGAAATTTTCCAGGATCTGGGTAGCTTTTTATCACCGAAAAGGAAGTGAGGAAGTAAAAACTGCCATTCAATCATTGCACACATAAAGAGGATTGGGGAGGCGGAGGGAGAAATTGCTGGCTGCTACACACCCCAGTTAGCAGAGAAAATTCAGGCGAGCAAGAGAGGTCATTTTCACCAATGAAGGGACGAAGAAAATAAATTTCATCCAGCCCATTTGAAAACACTGGAATGGTTCTCAGCTTCCATGGCCACGTTTCTTTCCCAGAAACTGGATCCCAGCTTCTTCTCCTTTCCCTCCCCTGCTTTCGAGGCTGGGTGATGATCATTTCTTCAACTGGCTTTGACTGTGTACCCAGATGCCACTACTGTGCCCGCGGGTCGGCAGAGCCGTTCCTGAAGCCCTTTACTCTCACGGAGTGTCTCCGACATGTAAAGAGCTGAAAGGTTGAATCGGCAGTAGCTCTCCCATGGAGTCTTCCTTGATCCTTCTTATGGTACTCTTGGAGAGGAATCAGTGGAAATCAACGGGGCTTACTTCCAAACAAATGCAGTGAGTGGGATCTTAGGGAGCAGAGCAAAGGAGTTAAAAAATGATCTAGCCCACTCGCTTCGCCAACTGGCCTCTTTTCCCACCTATTCTCCATGAATATCTGTGTAGTAGGTCCTACAGACCTTCTGTAGGTCCTTCTGTAGGACCTACAGACCTTTAGAAGCTTTGAAGATAATACAGGTAGTCCTCGCTTAACAACCACAATTGAGACTGGAATTTTGGTTGCTAAGCGAAGCAGTCATTAAGCAAATCCGACCCAATTTTACGACCTTTTTGTGGTGGTTGTTAAGTGAATTACCGCTGGCATTAAGCAAACCACATGGTCATTAATCAAATCACACGGTTCCCCATTGATTTTGCTTGCCAGAAGCTGGCTGGGAAGGTCAAAAATGGCAATCACGTGACCACGGGACGCTGCGATGGTCATAAATGCGAACCGGTTGCCGTGCGCCCAAATTGTGATCATGTGACCGTGGGGACGCTGCAATGGTCGTAAGTGTGAGGACCAGTTGTAAGTCTGTTTTTTCAGCACCGTTGTAAGTCTGAACCATCACTAAATGAATGGTTGTTAAACAAGGACTACCTGTAAGAAGTTAATGGAGATTGTCTTCTGCCCCCCACAGAAGGCCACAGATAGTAGGGATTAAGAACTTCTGAGTCTTGTTTGCTAGTTGGTAAATTTGATATTGACCTTTTTTTCTTTTCTTTTGCAAAACATACTTGCAGCTCACTTGGACCACGAGCCAGCTCTTCTTAGGTTTGAGAAACTGATCTCTGATCTTGACTCCAGACTCACATCCATGGAATGGGTTGTCCTCTGGGGTCTCTAATTGCAAGCTTTTTGAGAAACCCCCAAATCCTTGGTATTTCTTAGGTTTCTTAGGAATGCAACCCTTGGGTGATTCTATTTAGAAAGGATTAGTGAACAGATGATGGGAAAGACCCAGGCAGAGTGGAAACTGCAGCTGGATGAAAACAGCCTCTGGCATAACTGGGTGGAAAAGCATTTGCTAGTCACTTGGACTACTGTGCTGGCTGGGGAATTCTGGGAGTTGGAGTCCACCCGTCTTAGTGTTGCCAAGTTTGAAAAAGAGGGTCATGCCTGATTTGAATGGACAAGTCGGGAACATATGGAAAGATATACCAAATAAGACATTTTATTCTTCTCCAAGTGACCGATCACCTGCTTTGTATGTGGAAGATCTCAGCTGCCAAAGCTCCAGCTTTCCTTTTTATTTTTCTTTCTAAAAAAAGGAAAAATCTCAGTCACCAGTTAGATGACTGCATGGTCTAGTGATGCTAAGGGCTATGCTGAAAAGGTGCAACCATATCAGACAGGTCTTAGCTGAAGAGTCAACGAAATCTGTTCCGAAAAACCCATTCAATATGGTGAGAATACGCAATTCGAATTTCATGCTGGATCGACCGTTGCCTGGATTAACAAGAGTCGCATTGGATGCTTTGGCTGCTGGGCATTCACTGAAAAATGTACTATGGGGCTCATCTCCCTCTGCCAGGCAACCAGGACTTGGAGCTGACAGGCTACTGGAGGGCAATCGAAAGCGAAGAATTTGGTCAATGGAAGAAAACTACTCAATTATGGAATGTTTCTGAGAGTGCCTTGGACTGCAAGAAGATCAAACCAGTCCATACTCCAGGAAATAAAGCCAGACTGCTCACTTGAGGGAATGATATTAAAGGCAAAACTGAAGTACTTTGGCCACATAATGAGAAGACAGGATACCCTGGAGAAGAAGCTGATGCTAGGGAAAGTGGAAGGCAAAAGGAAGAGGGGCCGACCAAGGGCAAGATGGATGGATGATGTTCTGGAGGTGACGGACTCGACCATGGGGGAGCTGGGGATGGCGACAGCGGACAGGAAGCTCTGGCGTGGGCTGGTCCATGAAGCCACGAAGAGTCGGAAGCGACTGAACGAATAAACAACAACAAATGGAATGTTTCTACCACTCAGAACCATCGAAATGCAGATTTCATAAGCGAATGTACCAGCTTTGGAAAGAAAGACCTATGAATTTAGAGGTTAATGAACAGAGACTTACCGACCAAAGGCGTGTAATTTTGAAACACACGTTCTTTACCAACGGCGAATTGGAAACAACTGAAAAACAAGCAACTCAAAATTCAGGTTTATTCAGAACTACCAATAATAATACCAATTTGCAGAGTGAGCAACCAACAGTAGAAGGTGAAGAGATTATCGATGTTAATGAAGAACGACAAGGAGAAGAAACTGAAGTTGCTGAAGAACTGCGAGCATGAAGAACTAGTTGGGAAAATCAAGGACCGAATGAAAGAAGCTGAAAGAATACATTTGCCAATATTGAATCAAATTAACACGAAGACTTTGGCTAAAAGAGTGAAGAACATTAATCAAGCTGTCAAAATAATTCCAGCTGAAACATTGACCCAAACAAACTGGTTGATGTATGCCGTAGCCTATGGAACTATTGAAGAATTGGGACTTAAAATATGAAAGAATGAAGAAGCCATTAAACCAAAATGGAAAAATTCACTCGGAATTGAAGATAAAGAAAATTTGCATGGATTTGAGCAATTTGAAGAATCTGAAGAATAAGAAAATCAAAACTAGCCTGTGCATGGAGTACGACCTGGAGAACAACGGAATTGCAGAGATTGTAGAACAATTGAAACAGAGAGTCATGGCTATTGCAGAGAAAATCAAGCAATATGACAATCGAATATTTTATTTATTTAATTTATTTTATATTCCACCTTTATTATTTTTATAAATAACTCAAGGCGGCGAACATACCAAATACTCCTTCCTCCTATTTTCCCCACAACAGCAACCCTGTGAGGTGAGTTGGGCTGAGAGAGAGTGACTGGCCCAAAGTCACCCAGCTGGCTTTCATGCCTAAGGCGGGACTCAAACTCTCAGTCTCCTGGTTTGCCATTGGCTCCTTCCTAGGGCTGAGAGAGAGGGACTGGCCCAAGGTCACCCAGCTGGCTTTCATGCCTAAGGTGGGACTAGAACTCTCAGTCTCCTGGCTTCTGGTTTGCCATTGGCTCCTTCCTAGGGCTGAGAGACGGACTGGCCCAAGGTCACCCAGCCGGCTTTCATGCCTAAGGCGGGACTAGAACTCTCAGTCTCCTGGTTTGCCATTGGCTCCTTCCTAGGGCTGAGAGAGAGGGACTGGCCCAAGGTCACCCAGCTGGCTTTCATGCCTAAGGTGGGACTAGAACTCTCAGTCTCCTGGCTTCTGGTTTGCCATTGGCTCCTTCCTAGGGCTGAGAGACAGGGACTGGCCCAAGGTCACCCAGCCGGCTTTCATGCCTAAGGCAGGACTAGAACTCTCAGTCTCCTGGTTTCCCATTGGCTCCTTCCTAGGGCTGAGAGAGTGAGTGACTGGCCCAAGGTCACCCAGCCGGCTTTCATGCCTAAGGTGGGACTAGAACTCTCAGTCTCCTGGCTTCTGGTTTGCCATTGGCTCCTTCCTAGGGCTGAGAGGGACTGGCCCAAGGTCACCCAGCTGGCTTTCATGCCTAAGGTGGGACTAGAACTCTCAGTCTCCTGGCTTCTGGTTTGCCATTGGCTCCTTCCTAGGGCTGAGAGACAGGGACTGGCCCAAGGTCACCCAGCCGGCTTTCATGCCTAAGGCAGGACTAGAACTCTCAGTCTCCTGGTTTCCCATTGGCTCCTTCCTAGGGCTGAGAGAGTGAGTGACTGGCCCAAGGTCACCCAGCCGGCTTTCATGCCTAAGGTGGGACTAGAACTCTCAGTCTCCTGGCTTCTGGTTTGCCATTGGCTCCTTCCTAGGGATGAGAGGGACTGGCCCAAGGTCACCCAGCCGGCTTTCATGCCTAAGGCGGGACTAGAAATCTCCGTCTCCTGGTTTGCCATTGGCTCCTTCCTAGGGCTGAGAGACAGGGACTGGCCCAAGGTCACCCAGCTGGCTTGCATGCCTAAGGCGGGACTAGAACTCACAGACTCCTGGTTTCTAGCCTGTTGCCGTAACCACTAGACCAGCAGAATTTGCAGTTTAGAGCAAATCAGAATCAATTCTACAAAACCCTTGAAAATGGGAAAGAATCGACCAGAAATAATGAAAAGCCTGACAAAGAAAAGGCCCAGCATGGAAGACAGTAGAATAACTGAGGAAATGGTACGAAAGCAATCAAAGAAGGTAAAAAACCAGAGTGCTTGCTCCTGGATCAGATGAACTCTGTGGATTCTGGCTAAAATCACTGATCTGAGATTGGCAGACCAGAAGAATAGAGTTTTGGAAGCACCAGAAAATGAAGAACGGTTAACAACTGGAAGGACATTCCTAATTCAGAAGGACAAGGAGGAGGGAAATATGCTGGGAAAGTCCAGGCCCATAACCTGTTTGCGAACAACGTACAAGCTCCTTACGGGCATGATTGCAAATCAAATCTATAGCTATCTGAAAAGGAATGATTTACTCCCTGTAGAACAAAAAGGGTTACTGCAAAAACTCAATGGGAACGAAGGACCACTTATTGGTTGACAAGTTGGTTTTGAAGAATTCGAAACAAAGAAGAACAAATTTGTTTATGGCTCGGATAGACTATAAAAAGGCATTTGGTTCTGTTCCACATTGCTGGATTGAGAAACGTCTCAACATTTTTGGAACCAGCAGAAACATTCGGCAATTTATGAATATTTCGATGAAGTTTTTGGCGAACGAAGCTGATGGCTAATGGGGAAGAGTTAGGAGAAGTTGAAATCAAATGTGGAATTTTCCAAGGTGACTCATTATCACTTTTATTTTTATACTATCAATGGTTCCATTGACAATGATTTTGAACAAGACAAACTGTGGATACGAATTGGCTAAAAAAGGAGTAAAGATTTCACATTTACTCTATATGAATGACATAAAACTATTTGGAAAAACGAAGGCTGAACTGGATTCCTTGCTAAAAAGCACAAAAGAATTCAGCAAAGATATTGGAATGCAATTTGGCATCGACAAGTGTGCAATTATAGCCATAAAGGCAGGCAAAATTGCTGAAGATGATGGAGTTCAGCTTGACAATGAAGAGATGATAAAGACAGTACCTCCAGAAGAAGGCTACAAATATTTGGGAATTTGGGAAGTTTCCGATTTATTACAGAACCAAGTCAAAAAAGCACTTCTGCCAAATACAAGTAGTCCTCACTTAACAACCATTCATTCTGTGATGGTTCGGACTTACAATGGTGTTGAAAAAAACAACTTACAACCGGTTCTCACACTTACAACCGTCACAGCATCCCCACGGTCACATGATCACGATTCGGGCGCTTGGCAACCGGTTCGCATTTATTACTGTTGCAGCATCCCGTGGTCACGTGATCACCATTTTCGACCTTCCTGGCCAGCTTCTGGCAAGGAAAATCAATGGGGAACAGCGTGATTCGCTTAACGACCACATGGTTCGCTTAACACCTGCGGTGATTTGCTTAACCACCACGTGGTTCGCTTAACGCCTTTGGTGATTCACTTAACAGCTGCTGCAAAAAAGGTCATAAAACCAGGTCGGATTTGCTTAATGACTGTTTCGCTTAGCAACCAAAATTCCAGTCCCAATGTGGTCATTAAGTGAGGACTACCTGTATATTAAATGAGTTTGAAAAATTTTGAAATCAAAGCTAAATGTTGGAAACATCGTCAAAGCAATCAATACCTGGGCAGTCCCAATTATATGATATCCAGCAGGAATAGTTGACTGGACCCAGATAGAACTTGATAACTTGGGTCAGAAAACAAGAAAACTAATGACTATATACCATGTTTTACACCTGAAAAATGATATTGATCGGCTGTATTTTCCAAGAGCTGAAGGGCGCAGAGGACTCCTACAGGTGAGACCAACTCTGGGGGAAGAAAAACCTGGCTTGAATGACTATATTAAGAAAAGCCAAGAACCCTTATTGAAGGAAGCCAATCAAGGAAAGCTTCTGAAAACAACAAAGGCGAAGGCTGAGTATAGAAAAGAAACAATTGAAAACCGATTTGTTAATTGGAAGAACAAGCCAATGCATCGTCAATACTTGAAGGATGTAGAAGGAAAAGCTTATAAAAAACCCACATGGAGCTGGTTAAGATCAGGAGTGTCAAAGAAAGAAACTGTAGGGTTTATTTTAGTGGCTCAAGAATAAGCGTTGCCGACTAATTGCATGAAGGCGAAAATTCATCATGTAACAAACAACAGTAATGTTCAAACTATCGAACAGTGGCACTTATTTCACATGCCAGTAAGGTAATGCTCAAGATCTTGCAAGGTAGACTCCAGCAATTCATGGAGCGAGAATTGCCAGATGTACAAGCTGGGTTTAGAAAAGGCAGAGGAACTAGAGACCAAATTGCCAATATCCGCTGGATAATGGAGAAAGCCAGGGAGTTTCAGAAAAACATCTATTTCTGTTTTATTGACTATTCTAAAGCCTTTGACTGTGTGGATCATAACAGATTGTGGCAAGTTCTTGGTGGTATGGGGATACCAAGTCATCTTGTCTGCCTCCTGAGGAATCTGTATAACGACCAAGTAGCAACGGTAAGAACAGAGCACGGAACAACGGACTCGGAGAGTGCCTTGGACTGCAAGAAGATCAAACCAGTCCATACTCCAGGAAATAAAGCCAGACTGCTCACTTGAGGGAATGATATTAAAGGCAAAACTGAAGTACTTTGGCCACATAATGAGAAGACAGGATACCCTGGAGAAGAAGCTGATGCTAGGGAAAGTGGAAGGCAAAAGGAAGAGGGGCCGACCAAGGGCAAGATGGATGGATGGTATTCTGGAGGTGACGGACTCAACCATGGGGGAGCTGGGGATGGTGACGGCCGACAGAAAGCTCTGGCGTGGTCTGGTCCATGAAGTCACGAAGAGTCGGAAACGACTGAACGAATAAACAACAACAAAACAAACAACAGTAGTGAAAAGGATGAAACAACTGACCATTCGATCAGTTTGTTTCGCACTGAAGATGTGGCCTAACGTCCACAAGAAAACAACAAGGCTCAGAGAGCACCAAGGACTCCACATTTGATCAGTGGCCGCAGCAAAATTTCACAAACTGACTATAAGCCACATCATGACCGAGTTGCCAAAATTATTCATTGGAAACTTTGCCCGAGGTTTGGATGTGAATGTAGCAAGGACCACGGGGACTCCCAAGTTGAGGTGGTTTTGGAAAATGAGTGGGTTAAGATCTTATGGGATTTTAAGATCGAAACCAGAGCTTTCCAATGGAAACGTTTCGCTCCTTATCCAAGGAGCTTCTTCAGTCTGAGCAAAGTTAGTAAGGGAATCCTTAAATATGTTTCTAGGTGGCTGTGCGACCTTACACCTGGGGCTAGGTCATGGTTATTTTGAGATGTTATTTCTAAGTCCCTTTATCATCTAAAGGAGGGTCGTTAAGATCACCATGCTGCTGTTGAGCTTGCGAAATGGTCTTAATCTTCCTAGGCACAGAAGACAAAGCAGGGAGGAAAATAGGGGAAAGATTGTGCCTGAGGCCCCCTGAGGATTCCCTTACTAACTTTGCTCAGACTGAAGAAGCTCCTTGGATAAGGAGCGAAACGTTTCCACTGAGAAAATAGAAATCCAGTTGACATGATTCAAGCTACAGACAATTCCACCTGGATGACTGAGAACCTTCATAGACAAAGCTTTCCAAACTTTTCATGCTGGTGACACACTTTTTAGACATGCATCATTTCGTGACACACTCTTACAGCAGGGCACAAGGCAGGCACTAGGACCTGCGTGGAATCACAGCAGGTTTGGAGGCAGCAAGGCACAAGGCAGGCACTAGGACCTGCGTGGAATCACAGCAGGTTTGGAGGCAGCAAGGCACAAGGCAGGCACTAGGACCTGCATGGAATCACAGCAGGTTTGGAGGCAGCAAGGCACAAGGCAGGCACTAGGACCTGCGTGGAATCACAGCAGGTTTGGAGGCAGCAAGGCACAAGGCAGGCACTAGGACCTGCGTGGAATCCTGGCAGGGCAGGTTTGGAGGCAGCCAGGCACAAGGCAGGCACTAGGACCTGCGTGGAATCACAGCAGGTTTGAAGGCAGCAAGGCACAAGGCAGGCACTAGGACCTGTGTGGAATCCTGGCAGGACAGGTTTGGAGGCAGCAAGGCACAAGGCAGGCACTAGGACCAGCGCAGAATCACAGCAGGTTTGGAGGCAGCAAGGCACAAGGCAGGCACTAGGACCAGCGTGGAATCACAGCAGGTTTGGAGGCAGCAAGGCACAAGGCAGGCACTAGGACCTGTGCGGAATCCTGGCAGGGCTCGGGCCGCGACACATCCAGACACTGCAGCCGACACACTAATGTGTCCCGACACACAGTTTGGAAAGCTCTGATCGAAACAGACATGCACCTTGTTCATAACATGCCTGACATAACAGTTACAGAAAAGAAGAAAATCTGGTTCATTGATGTTGCTATACCAGGTGATGCTAGGATTGAAGAAAAGCAATCCAAAAAAAATTACGAAATACTGGGACTTGCAGATCGAAGTTGAACACTTGTGGAAAAAGAAATCCACTGTTATACCAATCGTGATTGGAGTCCTTGGAGCAATACCTAAAGGACTCCCTCGATATTTGGAAATTTTGAATTTATTGGACCTGAACACCCTAATTTTACAAAAAACAATACCCTGTTTGGAACTGCTTACGTCCTCAGGTGCTACCTTAATAATTCTTAGATCCTTGGCTAGGACTTGAATTATTAAGTTTTTAAAAAATAAATCTTATTATAAGTTTTACAAAGAACATAAAAACTAACACAAACTAATAAAGGATAGAAGAAGCAGAGAATGAAAGAAAGAAAAAAAAGTGCAGAGAGAAAGAATAAAAAGAAATAGAAAGAAGCTTCTGATTTCCTTTGCAACAGATATAAGTACAGTTACAAAATTATCTCTTACTCTATGATTACAAAAAAAAGCTCGCTTTTTTCTATGATCCATTTTTTTTCTAATCATCAAAACCACAAATCTTAAGCGCATTTTTTTCTGTTTCATGCAAAAAGTCTATAAGGGGTTTCCAGTCAGCCATAAATATGGATATTGTTTTTTCTCTGATCAAGGAAGTAATTTAGCCATCTCCACAAGGACTTGAATTATTAAGTTTTCACCAGTCTGACTGTGAATCTAATTGTAGATTACCTATATAATAACAACAGCAACAAACTGTGTTGTTGAAACTTCTTTTCAACTGTGGTTGAAGAGAAGAAAGTGTGGATAATTAATGTGGCAATACCAGGGGATGGTAGAATAGAAGACAAAGAATTGGAGAAGATCACAAAGTAACAAGATCTGAACACTGAAGTTGAGAGATTATGGCACAAACCGGCCGTGGTGGTCCCAGGGGTTATCGGCACACTGGGTGCCATTCCAAAAAGCCTCGGACGGCACTTAGGAAATCTGCGCACTGATAAAATTTCCATCTGTCCATTACAAAAGGCCACATCGCTTGGATCAGCACATATACTGCGCCAATACCTTACGACCTCCGAGGTTCTTGGGAAGACTCGATGCGAATGAAGGTCAACATCACCTAAAGAACTGGCAGCTGTGATTTCACGTTGTTCTATATGTAATAATAATAATAATAATAATAATAATAATAATCCAACTTTCTCCCTATGGAAGACATTTCATAAGAATGCAAGAAGATCAGATGAGCTTAGCCCATCAGCCCATCAGGTCTAGCCTTCTATGTTTATTTATTTATTTATTGTTTGATTTATATCACCGCCCATCTCCCCCCACAAGGGGACTCTGGTCGGTTTACAACAAAATTGATTAATTAAAAGCATATAAAATACAGTACATTATTCCAATTTAATTAGATATAAATATATAAATATATAAAATCCAAGAGGTCATGTTATTGTTTAACGAACTCTATGGTGCCAGCCACCTCCAAGAGGAGCTATTACCCCCCCCCCCATCCCAGGCGAGGTGGCAGAGCCAGGTCTTCAATTGCTTTCGGAAGGTCAGGAGTGTGGGGGCCTGACTCACCTCCAGGGGGAGAATGTTCCAAAGGGCGGGTGCCACTGCTGAGAAGGCTCGCCTCCTGGACCCCGTCAGATGGAATTCTTTTATAGACGGGATCCGTAGCAAGCCCTCTCTGCATAACCGGGTGGGGCGGTTGCCTGGTGGCCCACTGGATGCATTTGAGAAGTTTCCAGGCCTGACTTGGAAAGTGAGAACCCATATCTCCTGTTGCTTCCTAGCACTGAAAGCCTGCTCCCTCAGATTCCGGAGGCAGCTGGTAGCCACCAGCCATCAACATCTGTAGCCCCTGAAAGCTTGATTCTTCATCCTCCTACGGGTAGTCCTCGCTTAATGACCATTCATTTAGTGATGGTTCGGATTTACAATGGTGCTGGAAAAAACAACTTACAACCGGTGCTCACACTTACGACCGCTGTAGTGTCCCCGCAGTCACGTGATCAGGATTTGGGTGTTTGGCAACTGGTTCTCATTTATGACCGTCGCAGCATCCCATGGTGACATGATTGTCATTTTCAACCTTCCCGGCCAGCTTCTGGCAAACAAAATCAATGGGGAACCGCATGATTTGCTTAACAACTGCGTGGTTTGCTTAATAACCATGGTGATTCGCTTAATGACCAATGTAAAAAAGGTCATAAAATCTGGTCGGATTCATTTAATGACCGCTTCGCTTAGCAACTGAAATTCCAGTCTCAATTGTGGTAGTTAAATGAGTACTACCTGTATCCGGATCCCTTCAAAGCCATCCAAACTCTCTGCCACGGCTACAGAGGTTGCCTGCAAATTCTATAGTTCATGCGCTCTCTGAAAGAGAATTTCTTTCTGTTGCTCGTGAATTTCCTTGCCCTGAATTTCAATAGCTGATCTCAGGGTCTAACATTATGAGAGAGGGAGAAAAACTATCCCCAAAAGAAAAAGTATATATATATTTGGCATGGTTTTTCTTTTTTCTGGATGCACGTTTCTCTTCTTTTTATAGCTTTTTATAGTGTAAAGCTCCCAGAGCAGTATTTCTCAACCTTGGCCACTTTAAGTTGTGTGGACTTCAACTCCCAGAATTCCCCAGCCAGCATGCTGGCTGGGGAATTCTGGGAGTTGAAGTCCATAAATGCTGGCCAGTGAATTCTGGGAGTTGAAGTCCACACATCTTAAAGTTGAGAAACACTGACCCGGGGGGGGGGGGGGGAAGAGGAACACTGACCCAGAGTCATTGGGAGGTGGGTATTTTTTTAAATCTACGTAAAATAAAATAAAAAATAAAATAAAATGTAACAACGTCGGGCCTCCAAAAATAGATATACTGCATGCCTTTGCTGGACTGGTGATGCTTTGGAAGTCTTGAGCCTGTATCTGGGGAGTGTGAGATGCTGCGTGGAGAGAAACAAGCTCAGGTTAAACCCTAGGAAATTAGACTTTTGATCCATAAATATTTCGGGTACCCAGAAAACATTATGATATCTGGGTTTATTATCTGGATTATTAGGGCTAGTGATCGAAAGTAGATGAAAGGTTTGTAAATGCAGGTGGACTCTGAACATTCGGAGTCCCTAACATACCAGCAATTTATTCGATTTTGGGGTACCATCAGCAGTAGCAGATTTTTGCATTGCCCTAATTTATCGTCTTGTTTTCTTCTTGGTTCCCTACAAATGGAGGTCATTTTGTTCAGCATATTTAAAGGTTTTTCTTTCTTAACAGCAGTGGCAGAGAAAGCAGAGGCACCAGCGATGACAAGGGTGAAATCAATGTGCATAAAACAAAATCTGTGAAATGAAATGAAATGAAATGATGAAATGAAATGAAACACAATAAAATGAAATGGATATATGTCTATACCTTGCATTTCCAAGCTGTTTTTTTTTCTCTTTAAAGCAACAGCTGACAATGAAATAAAATAAATAAAATAGATATATGCCTGTGCTTTGCATTTCCAAACTGTTTTTTTTCCAAAGCAACAGCTGACAATGAAACCGATGCAAATAGAAGATATGATGATATTAGAAATATCGGAAATGGAGAAATTTCAGACACAGGAGAGTTCCCTTCATCCATTGTACTCTGTTGGGATGGTGGGAAGCTGGTAAAGATATGGGCTGTTATTGACAAATCAGGCTTAAAAGCTGTTAAGGTACATGATGTATAGGAGTGGGGGAATTAACATTCATTTAGGGCAGTGTTTTCAGCCTCAGCAACTAAGATGTGTGAACTTCAACTCCCAGAATTCCCTAACCAGCATGGAATTTTGGGAGTTGAAGTCCATGGATGCTGGCTGGGGAATTCTGGGATTTGAAGTCCACACACCTTAAAGTTGCCAAGGTTGAGAAACACTGATTTAGGGAAATCTCCCTGGGGCTTTCTCAGGCTTTTGAAGAATACAACGGAGCACCCCAAGCTGTAGTTATGTTTTGCAACAGCAGCACAGCTAAGTCCTTCTTAATTGAATTTAAAAGCAGGAACGACATCTGTGGCATTAGAGCAAATGCCTTCCAGACGTGGGGTGGGGAAAAAGTCCTTATGGCCATGGGGAGGTTCAGATCCAGCTCTTTAATCTTTAAAGTTATTTAAGCAAAATAACTCCTGTTGCAAAGACTTCATGGAGAGGGACCAGGGAGGAGGGGAAGACAAATGACAATAAGTTGACAAGGGACAAACTACTTTTTTAAAAAAGACTGCATGGAGGTGGCAGAAGCCGGGACAATTTGCAAAGTCAAAAAATATGGCGGTTACAGGTACTGATGTAAACCAGCTTTTAGCTACATTTCCCTTTCTATTTCTTATCATAGCTTTAATTTCTTCGACCTTCGCTTTTTTACCCTTGTGACGCAGATTCAGGGGTATCCAGGGGAGGTCACAAAAGTCAAGATGGCGGCCATGGTTGTGTGATTGAAAGTTGCACAATGCCTATTAAAAGGGGAGGGGCTTTGACTGCACAGTCGTGGCCCCTGTCTTGACTTTTTAAATGCCTCCCACACACTCCCCATGGGTACCCCCGATGCACTTTGCAAGAATGCGGTTTACTTCAGAAGGGAGGAGCATCATGGGTACATAGGGAGGTATGTACCTTACCTGTTCTGACAGCCTCTGTTTGAAGAGCACTAGCAAAATGGAGCTCGCCACTTCATGTGGCAGGCTGTTCCACTGGTTGCCAGCTCATATATCAGGAAGTTCCTCCTGACATCTTGACTGACCAGCGGAAGGAACTCCCTAGAGCTCCTTTAAAGGACAGGTCAAACGTTTTATTCTTGCCTCATTTGAGCGTCTTCCTTCTTACTGGTCTAGAAAACAGAATCTAGAAAAGTTTCAGTAATTTAAAATATGTATATACAGACAGCATCTCCTGTTTTCACCTGATAGACCGGAGGTGGAATGGGGAGGGACCTGTCTTGCAAGGCAAAATTAATTAACGCCTGTGAAATACTTTGAGATCCTCAGATGAAAGACGCAAGGAGTGGAGTGGATTTGACAAGGAGGCAGCCGACTCATCAAGACAATTAGTCACCCCGGCGGCATGTATTATTCCAAGCGTTAAACTCTTGAGATTAAAAATAATAACAAGGGTGGGATTTTCAAAGGCCGTGGCAACTTGAGAGAGAAGACAGGTTGGGCTGGATATTCAAAGAGCAGAAGAAAGGGAGATGTAAAAAAAAAAAAAAATCACTTTTCCAGGATAAGTCTACCATGGTAGAGATGGGCGGGGATAAATTCAAATAATAAATAAGTGTAGTAAAAATAAGAGACATGGCTCAAAAAGCTGTGGCTTAGATGTACAGGTGGGCCTTTCCATGGCGTCTGTGCATTTGGATCCATGCATTGGCTATTTTTGGCCAAGGATCGATCCTGTGAAAGTACACGGACAAAAGACCATCCGGACCTCCAATTGATTCAGAAGCTCAGGAATCTGTCTGATGACTTTCAGGAACTGCAGCTTCGCAGAGCCCTGGGGGCAGAGACCTAGGATCAGCCATTTCCGCCTTTTTTTCAGGGAAAAGAGAAATGATTCAACAGATTTTCAGGGCCCAGGGCTCTATATAGAAAGAGACATCCAGGGAGAATCAGTTCCTTACATTTCCCCCCCCTCCTTCGACCAGTTCTTATTCTGCACGAGAAAGAAAATCTGCTTTGGCATTCTCTTCACCAAGCGGTAAGAGAACGTTGGTGGAATTCCTGGGTGGCATCGGATGTTTTTATACTTTAAAACAACCCATGATTCAATGTTGTTCTATGCTTTTTAACTGTTCTTATTGTTTTTGGCTTTTGTAAGCCCCCCTGGATCTACCAGAGTGGGCGGCTATCACAAATTTAAATAAATAAATAAATAAATAATAATAATAATAATAGTAATAATAATAATAATATTTAGTGAAGACATGGCCAAGGTGAGAGTTCTATCTTTCTCTGCACATTCCTGCAACTTCTTGACTTGTGGGTTTTCCACATTTCCATTAAATCCCATGGGAAGAGCCAGGGAGGCTTCAGAAGGTAGAAAGACATACAGGTAGTCCTCTCTTAACAACCATTCATTTAGTGATGGTTCAGACTTACGACAGTGCTGGAAAAACTGACTTACAACCTGTCCTCACACTTATGACCGTTGCAGTGTCCCCACGGTCACATGATCACAATTTCGGCACTTGGCAACTGGGTCACATTTACGACCATCGCAGCGTCCTGTGGTCACGTGATCACCATTTTCGACCTTCCCGGCCGGCTTCTGGCAAGGAAAATCAATTGGGAACAGCGTGATTCACTTAACGACCACAGGGTTCGCTTAACGCCCACGGTGATTTGCTTAGCCACCAGCGCAAAAAGGTCGTAAAATCGGGCCGGATTCACTTAATGACCGCTTCGTTTAGCAACCAAAATTCCGCTCCCCATTGTGGTCGTTAAGCGAGGACTACCTGTATTACAGAAATGACGACATTCAGCAGTAGCACCCTCCATCATCACTTCCAGCAATCAATAAGCCTGATTTTGGGAGGCTTGCACTTGAAAATAGAAAAGAATAAAAAAAGAACTTATTTTATTTATTTATTTATTTTATTTATTATTGTATTTATACCCCGCCTATCCCCTCCCTAAGTGGAGGGCTCTAGGCGGCTTACAATCATCATACATATTATATTATTTATACAGTCAAATTCTATTACCCGCGCGGTTAGGGAGGAGGGTGAGGGAACTGGCTCTTCAATCGCAGGTCGGACTACATGTCCCAGGAACCTTTGCTTCTGAGCCAGCTGCTGACGTCCAGGAAGTTGTCGTTTTTCGGGATCCGCCGTCCTCTGCCGTCCTCCGCCGCCATCCACGGGGACCAGCTTTCTTCTTGGTCCGAGGGCGA
Source organism: Charina bottae (assembly GCA_023362775.1). Lineage (NCBI taxonomy): Eukaryota > Metazoa > Chordata > Lepidosauria > Squamata > Charinaidae > Charina > Charina bottae. The sequence goes on along the minus strand of JALMGJ010000033.1, from coordinate 107,250 downwards.
CCCTCCGAGAAGGACGCCAGCAAATTGGCCCACATGAGTGGTCCCCATTCATCTACTTGCCGGTGGCTTTCGATCAGCTGGGTGGGCTGGAGAAACACTGATTATTATGCATCCAGACGAACTACGCACCATGTATGTAGCGAAGAACCAGCATGGCTCTACCTGGATCGTACCCCAAGGCCAGGGAGAACCACCCTGTTTTCAAAGACATCTGGAATATCATCAGAGTGGGAGCGGCACAGATCTCTAGGGGGAAAGTCATTCCAGAGGGCAGGTGCCGCGACAGAGAAGGCAAATAGAGGCAGGATAGTCATAAGTCAGGGACGCTGCATGAGCAAGGGTTGGCGTAGATGACCTCGCAGATCCCTTCCAGGATTCTGCGACCAGGAAAACAAGCGACAGAGCTGCTCTACAATGCAACAGCTGCCGTGGGCAGCCATGGACTTCCCTTCTCCGGAGATGCTTCAACAGAGGCTGGACAATCTTGGTGGGATTAGATGATCTCTCCGGTCCCTTCCCAGCGTTCCACTCTAGGATTCTGTGACCTGACACCAGTAGCCTTCAGGGTAGTTCTCAGCTCTGGCTGGCATGTCAACGCTGACTGCGTAGGGACTGCCCAGCCTTGGAGACCTAATAACCTATGGCTAGATTACTACAATGCACTCTGTGCGGAGCTACCCTTGAAGTCTATCCAGCTGGGATAGGATGCAGTGGTCATATTGACAAGCGGGTGGAGGCTAAACAGTCCTGAAAGCATGCCATTGGCTGCCTGGAAGTCTGAGCTCCCGCCTCCTCATTTCGCACACTTCCCAAAGGAAGCGCTTGGCAAGTCCAATTACACGCTGCCTTTTTTTGACTCAAGGCTTAATCTTCCTTTTTACTCTGTCTCGGCCTCTCTCTCTTTCACTCATTCACCTCTCCAACTAGGACAGCTTTGTCGCCTGGCGCATCCCCCTTTTATTGACCCGGAGGAGGGGAACAAATAAGAAATCTATGAAGCAAAGCAGCATTAAATCAATGAGCCAACACGCCTGCTGCGAAGATAAGCGCAGCGGAGTCTTTTCTCTCCGTCATTAGCCTGGTCTGCTTTTCGGATCTGGAAAACCCAGGGGGACTCATTAGGGGCGAAGCAGAAGTTCTGGCCGGGTTGACGGAGCATCTGTCCCTCTCCCAGGCCGGCTGGGTGTGCACAACCTCCTGGTTTAGGCTAAGCTGGAGGTGGGAAGTGGAGGTATGAATCTGCATGCTGGGTGAATGGCTTAGGAACTTCAGAGAAGCAGGCCATCCGGGGAAGTATCCTATGGGTCCAGCATTTGGGGTTTGTTAACCTGGGTTGAAGGTTAAGAGTGTTGTCTGAGCCTGCAGTGGGCAGAGAGAATGGCCTTGAGAGGCAGGAGGAAGAGCTGTAACCAAGACAACGGTCAGAGAAAAGAAACCTGAGTCCGGGCAGAACTGTAACCTGAGAAAGCGTCTCAGACAAGGCCCTTCCTGGTTCTCACAAAGATAAAGGGAGGGAGAGGGGACGCGCATTCAGACTTGCAAGACTCTGCTACTATTTCTGTTGTTTGTTTATTCGTTCAGTCGCTTCCGACTCTTCGTGACCTCATGGACCAGCCCACGCCAGAGCTTCCTGTCGGCCGTTGCCACCCCCAGCTCCCCCACGGTCGAGTCCGTCACCTGCAGAATGTCATCCATCCATCTTGCCCTTGGTCGGCCCCTCTTCCTTTGGCCTTCCACTTTCCCTAGCATCAGCCTCTTCTCCAGGGTATCCTGTCTTCTCATTATGTGGCCAAAGTACTTCAGTTTTGCTTTTAATATCATTCCCTCAAGTGAGCAGTCTGGCTTGATTTCCTGGAGCATGGACTGGTTTGATCTTCTTGCAGTCCAAGGCACTCTCCAAATTTTCCTCCAACACCACAGTTCAAAAGCATCTATCTTCCTTCGCTCAGCCTTCCTTATGGTCCAGCTCTCGCAGCCATAGGTTACTACGGGGAATACCATTGCTTTGACTATGCGTATCTTTGTTGTCAGTGTGATGTCTCTGCTCTTAACTATTTTATCAAGATTTGTCATTGCTCTCCTCTCAAGAAGTAGACGTCTTCTGATTTCCTGGCTGCAGTCAGCGTCTGCAGTAATCTTTGCGCCTAGAAATACAAAGTCTGTCACTGCCTCCACTTTTTCTCCCTCTATTTGCCAGTCATCAATCAAGCTGGTTGCCATAATCTTGGTTTTTTTGAGGTTTAACTGCAACCCAGCTTTTGCACTTTCTTCTTTCACCTTCCTCATAAGGCTCCTCAGCTCCTCCTCGCTTTCAGCCATCAAAGTGGTATCATCTGCATATCTGAGATTGTTAATGTTTCTTCCAGCAATTTTAACTCCAGCCTTGAATTCCTCAAGCCCAGCACGTCGCATGATGTGTTCTGTGTACAGGTTGAATAGGTAGGGTGAGAGTATACAACCCTGCCGTACTCCTTTCCCAATCTTAAACCAGTCCGTTGTTCCGTGCTCTGTTCTTACCGTTGCTACTTGGTCGTTATACAGATTCCTCAGGAGGCAGACAAGATGACTTGGTATCCCCATACCACCAAGAACTTGCCACAGTTTGTTATGATCCACACAGTCAAAGGCTTTAGAATAGTCAATAAAACAGAAATAGATGTTTTTCTGAAACTCTCTGCTACTATAGCTTTCTAATAAAAATAATATTGGCCTGCATGACTTTGGTTTCCTAGTCTGGTCTACCTTGAAGGGCTGGCAGAGTCAAACTGCTTTCTCATACACACTCCAACTCCCTGCTCACCCCATCTGCGGCTGAAAGGTTGAGTTACCTACTTGATCTGGGAATGTTTTAACCCACTAGAAGAGGTGGGGAGAAAGAATCGGGGTCAAATAATTTTATAACCTGTTTCGGCCTCTCCAGGAGAGGACTTTTCATTGGCACGTGTCTCCCAGACTTTGGAGGGGCCTTCTGGGACAGGCTGCCCATCTAAACTGGGGGGTAAATAACCCGCAACCCAGGGACAGAGTCTGAACTTGGTGGTAGAACAGTGAATGGCTCAACATCCTCTCACAGCGACAAACTCACAAAAGCTGGAGCGGGAAAGAAGGAGGAGGAGGAGGAGGAGGAGGGGAAGATGATGATGATTATGTGGCATCAAGTTATTGTTGAGTCTTAGCAACCACATAGGTAGATTTTCTCCATGATGATCTGGTCCTAACCTGGTACTTCAGTCTTCCTATGGTGCCCCCATCACTACTGTAACCGAGGGAGCAGGATTAAGACAGTAAAAAACAAAACAAAACAGTAGAATAAGATAAAAACCCACCCTCCCTCCTTTCCTTCCTTCCTTCCTCCCTCCCCTCCCTCCCTCCCTTCCTTTTCTTCCCCTCTCCTCTCCTCTCCTCTCCTCTCCTCTCCTCTCCTCTCCTCTCCTCTCCTCTCCTCTCCTTTCCTTCCTTCCTTCCTTCCTTCCTTCCTTCCTTCCTTCCTTCCTTCCCCTCTCCTTCCTTCCCTCCTTCCTGTTGGGGTTTGTATAATACCCAGAATTTACAACTAGATTAATTAGACAGGTGAGAGGCATTAAGTTCTGCAAGTCATTCTATCAGCAGCCATTGTTGAAGAATGATGAAAGAAATGACTCATACCACAGCTGATATAGTTTAAGCTGGGTGTGGTAGATAATGACTTTGACCTATAATGTGATTGGTCAATTTAAGTATATAAGCAGAGGAGCTCTGGTGTTCATTCTTCTCGTTACTATCTTCGTTATCATCTGTATCTGTTGGACGTTATTGGACTATGTATTGACTGCGTATGTATATAGAGTAAATAGACTATTTTATCTAATCTCTTGTGTGTGTCTGCTTACTCAATAGAACGTATTACTCTGAGGTCTAGAAGGAACATTGGCAGCCCCAGCGCTGTATACTCTGACCCACCCTTCCTTCCTTCCTTCCTTCCTTCCTTCCTTCCTTCCTTCCTTCCTTCCTTCCTTCCTTCCCTCCCTCCCTCCCTCCCTCCCTCCCTCCCTCCCTCCCTCCCTCCTCTTTTTTCCTTCCTTCCTTCCCTCCCTCCCTCCCTCCCTCCCTCCCTTTGTGGAGGCATCTCCCAGGATCTGGTCTGGGTTCCCCCAATTCCTTGGGTTGAATATCAGCCACCTTGAAATCCAACCCTTTAGTCTGTGGTCCAGCCCAAACACAGAGAATTCTTTCCACTCCAGGAACGTCGTTGTGTTGAACTTTGGAAGAGCTGGACAATTCTGCAGGCTGGACAAACACCTCCGGAGCCACTAATCAACTCCTTCTTGCTTCCTCTGCCCCCTCCTTTCTTTTTCCTCCCTAAACTACATCTCTTTTTCTGTTGGAAGGAAGAAAACAGACAATGCTTCGGGTTAAGTTACCTTCCCAAATCTACCCAGAATCCTGCAACTTCTGGATTTTAATTGTGGCACGCGCGATCTCTGAAGAGCTTAGAGCCACTTAAGCTGTCAGCTGCAGTTCAGTGCACTTGTGAAGACAATCTCATAATTACATACACAAAGCCACAGAGATGAAAAGGATGGCCTGGGGTCTGCTCCTTCCTCAGTGACCATCATCCGAGACCTGACTAGGAGAACAACAGCTCTTTGGGGGTTTGTTTTCCAAAGCCTGACAAACTAGGCAGGGAGGCATAGTTACACACATCCGTGGGAGGCCCAGAAGTTGCCCGATGCTAATCTTCCACCGCTGGGGGCGTGCTTTTGCTCAGAACGCTTCGGCCGTCCCGACCTTTCCATTTCATCCAAGGGCTTCAAGGTTTCCTCCTCCTTTTTAATGTTCAGGTATTTTTTGAGTAGCGTTGAACAAAGCCTGTTCTGTTTAGCTCTGCACCCGGTTGCTGAGGCTCAGGTTGGGCCAAGCATCTGGAGGGAGAGGAAGAGACCTTCAGGCAGATCCAGGTTGGACATCTGGAGGCACTTCTGACTACCCAAGCGGTCAGCCAGTGGAACAGGTGGCCACAGGACCCAGTGAGCTCTCCTTGGCTGAAGTCTAAGACGCTCCGCTGGATTCTGTACCGAGCAGAGGGTAAGGCTAGATGACTTCTAAACTCCCTTCCCATCCGATGATTCTATTTCCCAAAAGAATCTGAATATTCAACATGTTTGTTTTTCTGCCACCACTGTGTCCCTAGGCAACAGGAATATGCAAATTCTATCTTTTAGAGGGCTCCATCTGGGAGAAAGTTGTCAAAGGTTACTCTAGAATTAGAATCTGATTTTTTATTTTATTTATTTATTTTATATCCCACCTTTATTATTTTTATAAATAACTCAAGGTGGCAAACATACCTAATACTCCTTCCTCCTCTTTCCCCCATAACAACAACCCTGTGAGGTGAGTTGGGCTGAGAGAGAGTGACTGGCCCAAGGTCACCCAGCCGGCTTTCATGCCTAAGGCGGGACTAGAACTCTCAGTCTCCTGGTTTGCCATTGGCTCCTTCCTAGGGCTGAGAGACAGGGACTGGCCCAGGGTCACCCAGCCGGCCTTCATGCCTAAGGCGGGACTAGAACTCTCAGTCTCCTGGTTTGCCATTGGCTCCTTCCTAGGGCTGAGAGACAGGGACTGGCCCAAGGTCACCCAGCTGGCCTTCATGCCTAAGGCGGGACTAGAACTCTGTCTCCTGGTTTGCCATTGGCTCCTTCCTAGGGCTGAGACACAGGGACTGGCCCAGGGTCACCCAGCCGGCCTTCATGCCTAAGGCGGGACTAGAACTCTCAGTCTCCTGGTTTGCCATTGGCTCCTTCCTAGGGCTGAGAGAGGGGGACTGGCCCAAGGTCACCCAGCGGCTTTCATGCCTAAGGCGGGACTAGAACTCTCAGGCTCCTGGTTTGCCATTGGCTCCTTCCTAGGGCTGAGACACAGGGACTGGCCCAGGGTCACCCAGCCGGCCCTCATGCCTAAGGCGGGACTAGAACTCTCAGTCTCCTGGTTTGCCATTGGCTCCTTCCTAGGGCTGAGAGAGAATGACTGGCCCAAGGTCACCCAGCCGGCCTTCATGCCTAAGGCGGGACTAGAACTCTCAGTCTCCTGGTTTGCCATTGGCTCCTTCCTAGGGCTGAGAGAGGGGGACTGGCCCAAGGTCACCCAGCGGCTTTCATGCCTAAGGCGGGACTAGAACTCACAGACTCCTGGTTTCTAGCCCATTTTGGGAGGATTATGCTGGGAGAAAGACTAAAATGTGGAATCTTCGCTCTCTGCAAGGCTCAAAATAACCATTTCGCCCTCCCCTCCCCCATTGCCCCACTCATCCTGAGGAGCAACTAAAGAGCATCAATAGTTTGTATCCTGCCCGCCTAAGTCCACTTTTGGCATTCTTCTGTAGGATCATATGCTTTCCCACCATTTCTCATCTGCCAAGCGTTGTAATGGCACCAGCCTACCTTCCTCCCAGGGATCTTCAGCAAATAAAACCAGCATCTCTCATCCGCGTTTGATGAGTCATACACAGCAATGGCAAACTTTGCCACCATTTCCCAGTGCTCCGGGGTCAGGGAGGCAAAACCCCATAAGATGGTTATCACCTTTAAAGCCCTACATGGCGTGGGGCCAGGCTATTTGCAGGACCGCCTTTCCCCAGTCACATCCACCCAGCCCACCAGAGCGGGCAGGCAAGATACGTTGTGGTTCCCTTCAGGTAGGGAGGTACAGTACATCTAGCGGGGCCAAGGAAAAGGGCCTTCTCCGTGGTGGCTCCCTCCCTTTGGAACATCATTCCCCCAGAGATAAGATTGGCCCCCTCCGTGCTCCTGTTCCGGAAGGCCCTGAAGACGTGGTTCTGTCAACGGGCCTGGAGATCCCAGGAGCCGATCAAGTGGCTGATATGAATGTGTTTGCTGCCGCCGTGGAGCGTCTATTGTGTTTTTATGGTGTTCAATTTTTTAAGCCGCCCGGAGTCACCGTGTATGAGTTGGGCAGCCTTATAAATGTGTTAAATAAATAAAGATCCCCAGATGGCTGGAGGATTTACAGAAAACCCCCACCCTTTCCTGCCATCTAGTGGCAGTGTGGAAGTTTGCAGCCTGATCTGGCAGCCCTCCTCAGCTGTTCTTCCCCCTCCCTGTCCCACCACTCAAAAAAGACCCTAAATCTAAGCCTCCATGGATCAAAAGAACAGGAGGAGGAATCAAACCACTGGCTCAGGTTTTTCAATCCTGGGATTTCAAGCAGGCACTTGTCAGTCTTGCGAGGTAGGCCAGACAGGAAGCACACCCAGATGAACTAATTCTACTTTATTGTATGGTTACATTAACAGAATCTTGCAAGTCTGAAAGTACAAATATCCCACCATCTCCTTTATAGCCCGAGGAACTAGGGAGGGTCCCTTCTGAGCCACCTGCCCCGTCCACTATCCAGCTGCGGGCTCTGCTGTCTCTTATCCAACTGTTCCCTTGGCTGCAGACCTCCCCTCTGTCTCCCAAGGTCATTCCCACGTACCATTACAGAGTCTTCCCCAGCAATGCTTGGAGATGCTAGGAAGTATACCTGAAGCCTCCTCCCATAGAAAGCAGGGCTTCCAAGACTGAAGAATGCTTCTTCTCCTACAAAGGTTCTAGTCCTCATGGTTTTCGATCAACGCTCATTGATTGAACAAGCCACTGAGGTGGACCATCCATTGATCCAGCTTTTTGCTTTGCCTTTTACATGGGTTGGTTGCAGCTCTGCAAGCTGGAATATTTCCTATCCCAAGGAAGGTGGTCCCCACAGGGTCACAAATGTGGCTCTTCTTCTTCTTCTTCCATATCCAGATCAAACCTTAAGCTGCCAATATGACACTACCTTCTTAGCTTTATCATTGGCCAGAAACAAATCATTTTCAGTGCATGATATTGGTAAGCCAGTTTGGTCTAGTGGTTAAGGTGCTGGGCTAGAAACCAGGAGACTGAGAGTTCTAGTCCCACCTTAGGTGTGAAAGCCGGCTGGGTGACCTTGGGCCAGTCCCTCTCTCTCAGCCCTAGGAAGGAGCCAATGGCAAACCAGGAGACTGAGAGTTCTAGTCCCGCCTTAGGCATGAAAGCCGGCTGGGTGACCTTGGGCCAGTCCCTGTCTCTCAGCCCTAGGAAGCAGCCAATGGGAAACCAGGAGACTGAGAGTTCTAGTCCCGCCTTAGGCATGAAGGCCGGCTGGGTGACCTTGGGCCAGTCCCTCTCTCTCAGCCCTAGGAAGGAGCCAATGGCAAACCAGGAGACTGAGAGTTCTAGTCCCACCTTAGGCATGAAAGCCGGCTGGGTGACCTTGGGCCAGTCCCTGTCTCTCAGCCCAACTCACCTCACGTTGTTGTGGGGAAAATAGGAGGAGGAAGGAGTATTAGGTATGGTTGTTGTGGGTTTTCCAGGCTGTGTGGCTGTGTTCTGGCAGATTTGGTTCCTAACGTTTCTCCAGTAGCTGTGGCTGGCATCTTCAGAGGACAGGAGCACAGCTAGAAGATTCTCTCTGTGCCCAAGCCTTCCGGCCATGAAAGCCTTCAACCATACAGTATTAGGTATGTTCGCCACCTTGAGTTATTTATAAAAATAATAAAAGTGGGATAAAAATTAAATAAATAAACAAATGTTTGGAATGCTGTGTTGTTTTACATTTTTCCTTGATGATTGAACACCGCCAAGACCTTGCATTTAACAGCAGCGTAGAAAACCTACCTAATAAATGCATAAATATACACAAATGCACAGTGATAATGGTTTTCAGGTGCATCGTAGACAGTAAGAAAAGGGTGTGCTTTGCTGTTGCTAATGGAAAGCTGTCCAACTCCAGCAACTACTATAAAGTTTCTGCTCCCTGAGAAATTTGGAACAAACATTTCCCCATGTTTAAGGTTATACTTTTTTGCACCCAGTTGGAACTAAGAAGTGCTGAAGAAACTTTAGCGCCTGTTCCTGATGCCTCCGCTACTCACCTGGCAACTTTTTAAAATGTTTTAAAATGTTTAAATGCTTTAAACCAGGAGACTGAGAGTTCTAGTCCCGCCTTAGGCAGGAAAACCGGCTGGGTGACCTTGGGCCAGTCACTCTCTCTCAGCCGTAGGAAGGAGCCAATGGCAAACCAGGAGACTAAGTTCTAGTCCCACCTGAGGCATGAAAGCCGGCTGGGTGACCTTGGGCCAGTCCCTGTCTCTCAGCCCTAGGAAGGAGCCAATGGCAAACCAGGAGACTGAGAGTTGTAGTCCCGCCTTAGGCATGAAAGCCGGCTGGGTGACCTTGGGCCAGTCCCTGTCTCTCAGCCCTAGGAAGGAGCCAATGGGAAACCAGGAGACTGAGAGTTCTAGTCCCGCCTTAGGCAGGAAAACCGGCTGGGTGACCTTGGGCCAGTCACTCTCTCTAAGCCATAGGAAGGAGCCAATGGCAAACCAGGAGACTGAGTTCTAGTCCCGCCTGAGGCATGAAAGCCAGCTGGGTGACCTTGGGCCAGTCACTCTCTCTCAGCCCAACCTACCTCACAGGGTTGTGGGGAAAATAGGAGTAAGGAGTAAGGTATGTTTGCCACCTTGAGTTATTTATAAAAAAATAAATAAAGGCAGAATAAAAATAAATCAATTAAAAAAAAACGGCAGGTCAGCAGGTGGGCCAAATTCTGTATCTCTCCACACTCACACGGCGTATTATCATCCGTCAACAATCCCCATTTGAGCATATTAGTTCTGCACTTAGGAACCTAGATGTGGTTGCTGCCCCCAAACATCTTGACGGAGCTCCTCCTCTCACGCTGGGCTACGAGCTCACCCCCCTTCTTCCGAGCCATGAAGGCCTGTACTAATTTGGCCATTCGCTTCCTCGCTGATTTGTGTCCTCATCAGTTTTCCATAACCAGAAATGGCCAGCTCCTTCTTGGCTTGCAAGTAATTGTAATTTGCAGGCTGGAATTATTGCTGGTCGTTAAGCGAATTGTGGTCGTTAAGCGAGGACTACCCGTAAATTGAATTAATAATTAAATAATCAGAAAGCACAAGGAATGTCCTTCTTCAGGACCCTGGAGAGCTCCCAAATGTAATGGAGCTGGATTACTGCATGCCTGGGCGAATCAGCCCTTATCCGATTTGAATTGAAGATTCAAGAGGCAAAGATGCAATTCATCTCAAGTTTGGGATGCCAGGCTCATAGACAATCTGATTTGGTTTGGGCTGATTCAAAGGGCCGATCGAAAAGCAGATTCTTTCAGAGGCTCTAATGGGGAAACTTGAAAAGGCTGGAAGGTTGCTTCATTTTTTTAATAGGAAGGGCTGAAAAGCTTTCATTGGACATTAACCCTTCCAAGTTTTAACTCCCTGAAGTGTTTACTAAATTTATTTTGGGATGAACCAGCCCCTGTAGACACTTGGTCTTTTCTAACCTCGGGAGGTGTTCCCCAAGTAAATTTTGATAGCCTCACAATTTGATAACCACCTCTCCTATAAATGTCCATGCTCTTCCCTAGCCTTTCCCAAACTTGGCCTTCTCCAGATGTGTAAACCTCAGCTCCCAGAATTCTCAGCAATGGCGATGCCGGGTAGGGAATTCTGGGAACTGAAATCCATACGCTGGAGAGGTTTTGCCCGGTGCTACTATGTTGAAGTCCTGTCTAAGCACCCTCGGAGCTAGCTCTGGCCGAGGGCCTTTTGGGAACAGGACTTCTCAGTGATGACCCCAATTTTGGAATCTCATGACAGACACGCATGCTGCCAATTGTCTCTTCAGTCCCAGATTCTTTTAGTTCTTCAAAGTCTTTCCATCCTAAGGTTTATATTTGTCCTGCAAAGGGATCTTTACATCAGTGCAGACTTTCATTCCTGCTGTGTCGTGGCTGTCCTAAAGTGATTGGTTTAATTGATTGCTTTTTGACATTTCTCTCTCTAGGGTGTGTATGTGGGGATTAGCTGTTGTTCCTTTAAACATTATATATTTTAGTCGAAGGCTTTCACAGCCGGAATCCGATGGTTGTTGTGGGTTTTCTGGGCTGTGTGGCCGTGTTCTGGCAGTTTTGGTTCCTAACGTTTCGCCAGCAGCTGTGGCTGGCATCCTCAGAGGACAGGAGCACAGCTAGAAGATTCTCTCTGTGCCCAAGTGGAGGGTGTGTGTTCCTGCTGGTGTTTATAGCTGCCAAGAGGGTGTGTGTCTTCTGTGGGTCATTTACAAGAGATTAGAAGAGGGTTTTTTTTGTGGTGATTAGGGGGTGTGGTGCTGTCGTGTGTGGGATTAGTTGCTGGTGAAACGTTAGGAACCAAAACTGCCAGAACACGGCCACACAGCCCAGAAAACCCACAACAACCATTATATATTTTGTTTACATCGTTCACATTATAGAGGGAGTTTGTATAGAGGGAGTATAGAGGGAGTTTGTGAGTACAGAATGGGGTTTTAGCAATATTTTAGGCTGGCTGCCTCTCCCTTACTCTGGGGAAGCCTGTTTGGAAAGGTGACGTGTAAATCCCAAACAAGGAGAATAAGACATTGTGCTTAATTTAGATTCCTGCATCATCGGGGTTCTAACTTGTATAGATCTACTATCTCTCTGCGTCTCACCATTGCAATAAATAAATAAATGAATTTAGTAAACACTTCAGGGAGTTAAAACTTGGAAGGGTTACATGTCCAATGAAAGCTTTTCAGCCCTTCCTATTAAAAAAATGAAGCAACATTCCAGCCTTTTCAAGTTTCCCCATTAGAGCCTCTGGAAGAATCTGCTTTTCGATCGGCCCTTTGAATCAGCCCAAACCAAATCAGATTGTCTATCAGCCTGGCATCCCAAACTTGAGATGAATTGCATCTTTGCCTCTTGAATCTTCAATTCAAATCGGATAAGGGCTGATTCGCCCAGGCATGCAGTAATCTAGCTCCATTACATTTGGGAGCTCTCCAGGGTCCTGAAGAAGGACATTCCTTGTGCTTTCTGATTATTTATTTATTAATTCAATTTACGGGTAGTCCTCGCTTAACGACCACAATTAAGGCCGGCATTTCAGTTGCTAAGCAAAGCGGTCATTAAGTGAATCCAACCCGATTTTACGACCTTTTTTGTGGTGGTCATTAAGTGAATTGCCAGGGCCGTTAAGCAAACCATGTGGTCGTTAAGTGAATCACATGGTTCCGCATTGATTTTGCTTGCCAGAAGCTGGCCAGGAAGGTTGAAAATGGCAATCACATGACCACAGGATGCTGCGACGGTCATAAATGCAAACCGGTTGCCAAGCGCCCAAATCGTGATCACGTGAGTGTGGGGACGCTGCGACAGTCGTAAGTGTGAGCACCGGTTGTAAGTTGTTTTTTTCAGCACCATCATAAGTCTGAACTGTCACTAAACAAAGGGTCATTAAGTGAGGATTACCTGTATGTAGCTGCCCATCTTACATACGTGACTCTGGGTGGCTCACGAAGTAAAAACTAAAAAAAAAATTATACAACCAAAATCATTAAAACACCTTAAAAACTATTAAAAACCATTGTAAGGGTTAGCTTAACCAACACTATTATGTTTTTGGGAAACTGCTTGCAAAAGGGAATTAGGTGAAAGGAGACGCAGAGACCTTGCATGCTGTTTCTAGGAGTAAGTTCGTTTAGATAACGCATGGCAAGGCTTGTTTACCATACTAGGTGACAGAAAGCTGGTTAGAAATGCAGATGCAGTATCCTTGCAACCTTGTCCTCTCACTAGGAGAAGAGTTCATTCATACTTCTTTACTAGCTTTGCAAACCCTATATAAGCATTGAACTTGCGATGTGTGTGTGTGTGTGGGTTTCTTCGCAGACATTCACTGCCATGATGTCTGTCTGTAGAAATCCCACCCAGCTTTGCTTGGCCAAATAAACGCTGTTATTTTAAATCTCCAAGCCTCGACTCAAGTCTGTTTTGGCAACCTCAGGAACTTGGGTAAAACAGTGTAAGCCAGGGGCCTTACACCATAAAAAAAACCAATCTGTGAGAGTGCAATCCAACTTACTCACAATGTAGCCATTTAGCAGGCTTCACACCAGCAGTACCAGAACCCCAGGCCCGATGGCATGCCAATGAGGTTGGGGCCAATCTGACCTGTTTGCTACCAGAAGAGTTTTCCTCCTCAGTTTTTGACACTCTTCCCTGCAAAAACTGGACGGCGCTGAGCTATAACTTCATCAAACACACCCGTGTATGTTTTAAAATACCTGTTTGCTTGAGTCTGGCAATACCACCGTTTTAGCAACAGGTGTCAAGAGCTTGTGGACCGATGCTAGTGGGAAAAAACCGAACACAACCCACCACGTGTATCTTTATTGAGCCAGATGGATACAATTAGGCCGATCAGAGTAAACGCATATGTGATTATCTCTTACAATTGCGCTCACCACCCCACCATCCCAGCGATTGGGGAAGAGTTGGGGAAGAAAACGGTAAGCCAAAGATTATTGCAGAAAACCCAGGGCACAGAGATAATTAGATGATCATTGCTGGTAAAATTGGAATGCATCAGAGGGAGGGAGAAGAAGGGAAAAGGCTGGCTTGATTTGTAAAATTACCTGCTTCAAGAAAACTGGATTGACTTCCAAGGAAGAAATGGTGAACAGAAGACGGCTCCGCGAAAAGTGGAGCTGACGACCGCGGCGGGATGAAGTGCTGGTGAGCTTCGTAATTCCTCTCCGGACAAGGAGAGAACTTGAGATCGCCCACAAGGGCTCCAGACAGTTGCTCCTCACGAGGAGACCGCGAGACAGTGGTCTCCGGTGGGTTTAGAGCTCTGGGAGACGAGGGAATCGTGCTCAAATCACAGTCGGTGCCTTTAAAAGGACGCTGGGTTCGCACACTTCCTTTTCTAATCACTTTCAGAAATTGCTTGTTAACTGCTTTTCAGCTATTAGGAACCTTTGGATCAACACGTCCCTGTCTCTCAGCCCAACTCACCTCACAGGGTTGCTGTCGTGGGGAAAATAGGAGGAGGAAGGAGTATTAGGTATGTTCGCCGCCTTGAGTTATTTATAAAAATAATAAAGGCGGGATAGAAAATTAATTAATTAATTAATTAACTTTGCATGTCTTGTCTACTTCTCACATGCTGTTGTCCTTTTTCTTCCCAGTGTAGAGTTACATCTAAAGTTTTGGCCCATGTCATAATTAAATAGAATATATAATTATTCTCTGTAGCAACACCAATGTTGTAGAATGGAGTCCCAATGGAGGTCACACCAACCCGTCCCCTGTTAGCTTTTATGAAGTTATTAAAAATTGAGATTTTTTAGAAAGTTTTTCAGTAACATCACCTGTACCTACCTACCTACCTACCTACCTTCCTTCCTTCCTTCCTTCCTTCCTTCCTTCCTTCCTTCCTTCCTTCCTTCCTTCTTCTTTCTTTCTTTCTTTCTTTCTTTCTTTCTCTTTCTTTCTTTCTTTCTTTCTTTCTTTCTTTCTTTCTTTCTTTCTTTCTTTCTTTCTTTCTTTCTTTCTTTCTTCTTCCTTCCTTCCTTCCTTCCTTCCTTCCTTCCTTCCTTCCTTCCTTCCTTCCTTCCTTCCTTCCTTCCTTCCTTCCTTCGTAATTTGGATTGTATGTTGTTTGTATTCTGTTTTTATTGTGACATTGTAACTGCTGAGAGTCACAAGAATGTGCTGATATGAAAATCAAGAAAAAAAAATTCAAAAAGCAAAATTCCCCTTTATCCAATTAGGCCAAGGGGAAAATGCAGAGCTGGGATTTCTCCTTGGCCCTTAACTCCCTGAAATTGAAACACCTGGAGAGAAAACAATCCTTCCCTGGATGACAGGCTGCCTCTTTGACTCTTTGCTCCCTAGAAATGAGTCCGCTGGCCTGTCTTAAAGGAGAAGGCCTCAAATTAAACCTTCCAATAGATTCCCAGCCCCCCTCTGATTTGTAGCCCCTGTGCAAGGCTTGCACCTCTGAATGGGAAACTTAATCATTAGCTCTTTCTTTTTTTGTGACCTTCCAGCAAAGCAGGAACAGGGGACCAGGAAGGAAGGGAGGGAGGGAGGGAGGGAGGAAGGAAGGAAGGAAGGAAGGAAGGAAGGAAGGGAGGGAGGGAGGGAGGGAGGGAACACAAAAGCCAGGGGAAGCTGTCACACGGAACTTTCATTACAGGTCCAGCGACCAAGTATTAAACTGCCAATAACTTAGAGGTGTCAACCACAGCCCCATAACAGTAAAAATTTCATTTTTGGACAGGATGCAAAGGACACGAATGGACTTTTCCTTTAATAACTGGAAAAGCACGGCTGAAATGGGTTTTGCTTTGCAGTTATGTTTTGTTTCTTTTTCCAATTCAGGAGCCCAACTGGGAAGCAAG
Source organism: Charina bottae (assembly GCA_023362775.1). Classification (NCBI taxonomy): domain Eukaryota; kingdom Metazoa; phylum Chordata; class Lepidosauria; order Squamata; family Charinaidae; genus Charina; species Charina bottae. The sequence continues at coordinate 91,978 of JALMGJ010000033.1, read as the reverse complement.
TAGAAACTCCTCGGAGTAAGCTTGGAAGGGCTGGGCGAAGGACGGCGGTGTTTTCCTCCTTTCAGAGTACAGGAGGGCAGCCCTGAGTGCGAGGAACTGTTGATGAATCTCAGAGGTGCCACGCCGGGGTGATCTGGGCACTGATTTCAGGGAGCTACCAGCCAACTTCCTCTCCCAACACGGAGCTGAGCTCCGTCAAAGTCTGCTTTACAGTTTCTGAGAAGTCTTCATTTTCTGCAAATAAAGGTTTGTTTGTTTTTTACCTCATTCCCAGGATGCTGGAGTATTTCTTCAGCTTAACTGGAGAACTGGAAGCAAAAACAAAGCAAGCAAACAAACAAACCAAAAACTGGGAAATTCTCAGACCAATGCTAATATAATGCCAGGATTGGAGCCCTTGACATCTGGCTTATCAAACACTGACCCTGTTCAGCGATCCATCCAGCCTGATGTGCATGTCCTTTCCCAGGAAAGTCCACACTTCATTTGTTTCCTTATGGATTTCTGTTCTGTTCCCCCAACAAATGCTGAACATTAGGACCGGCCTGAATGTTGCCCAAAGACACTTGCTTGAAACTGAAGGGAGAACCAAGAGATCCCTGTTCTGCCAAGTGTCCAAGCAGTGATCGGGTGCTCAGACAACTGGTTCTTTTAGATCCAGAGACAATAAGCACAGCAGGGGATAAAGAGATTTTAAGCTTCATTATTAACTTAAGCAAACAGATTTAAACAGAAACATAGGTTAGGCAGATTAAACAGAAGCATAAACAGCATAACGTAAAGAAAGAAAAATCATAACATATTGATACCCAATCTCCCATAGGCTGTCAGGAGCCCTTTAATATCGACAGCAGAGATAACCCAGGGTGGCTCAATTTCCACAGCACCCAGCACTCAGGTCTGTGCAGAAGCTCCCAAACTCAAAAGGCAATCCTCAGGTTTTTATCAAAGTCTGGCCCTAAAACCTCATGACCCTGTTTCCATGGTACAGAGGCTGTAGGATCTGACCTTGACTGGATAGTTCCCAGGGTCTGGAGCACCTGTTTAATTCAAGAGCCTGGGAAACTATACAGATAAGCTAGTGCTTAACAAAAACCATCTTGGAGTTTTCTCTTCTCCCCCACATTTCAAACAGAAATAAAAAACAAGCCAGCTAAACATTAGTGTAACGCAAACTCTAAGCTTCTTCGTGTGAAGGAGAAAAATCAAAATATGTCACTTAAACTCCTCAAAATACAATGGTCTTCCACATTGCCACTACAATCCCCCTCACTTCTCAGAGAAAAATAAAGTGATTTATGGTTTCATCTTGCCTTCCACTGATCTCTATCATCTATCTATCTATCTATCTATCTATCTATCTATCTATCTATCTATCTATCTATCTATCTATCATCTATCTATCTATCTATCTATCTATCATCTATCTATCTATCTATCTATCTATCTATCTATCTATCTATCTATCTATCTATCTTCCAGAATTCCCCAGCCAGCATGCATGGACTTCAACTCCCAGAATTCCCCAGCCAGCCAACTCCCAGGAATTCTGGGACTTGAAGTCCACACATCTTAAAGTTGTCAAGGTTGAGAAACACTGATCTAGAGAAATGTGAGGAGAAGGTGGAGCTTCAGTCCTGGAGTTTTTGGCATTCACCATTGTCTTTTTCCAGGATATTTTTTTAAAACTTCTCTGTTTCCCTCCAAAATAATTTGGGGTCATCAATAAATTTCCCAGTGACATTCTATGGAAGCAACAGTTGGACTTTGAAGAAGCAGGATAGGAAGAGTATTGATGCCTTTGAACGTTGGTGTTGGAGAAGACTCCTGAGAGTGCCATGGATGGCCAAGAAGACAAACTGATGGACATAGGGCACCTGCCCTATGGAACATCCTCCCACCAGGGATAAGACAGGCCCCTTCACTCCTGGACTTCAGGAAAAAATTAAAAACCTGGCTCTGTGATCTCGCCTGGGGCAAAAAGGAAAGTGGTCAAGACTGGGGATGGCTGATTTCCTAGAGCCGCCTCAAATATTTTAAATATGTTCAACGTCACTGTAAGAACCACCTGCCACTTGGATTTTACTGTATTTATATTTTTATTGTTGTTTTTATTGTATTTTATTGATGTTATGTTGTGAACCGCCCAGAGTCCCTCCTTGAGGGGGAGATGGGCGGTTATAGAAATTTGATAGATAGATGATAGATAGATAGATAGATAGATAGATAGATAGATAGATAGATGATAGATACTGTAGATGATGATGGATGGATGGATGGATGGATGGATGGATGGATGGATAGATGATAGATAGATAGATAGATAGATAGATAGATAGATAGATAGATAGATAGATAGAACAAATCAACCCAGAGTTCTCACTTGAGGCACCGATGACCAGGCTCAAATTATCCTACTTCAGATACCTTATGCAAGACCCAGCTCTCTGGAGGAGGCCCTGATGCTGGGAAAGGTGGCAGGAAAGAGAAGGAGAGGAGGACCAGCAGCAAGGGGGAGGGACTCAGTTACAGCAGCAATGGGTGCACCCTTGGAAGACCTGAAGGTCCAGGTTGGGGACAGGTCCTCCTGGAGAAGGTCTATGTGATCGCACATAGTCAACATTTACTTGATGGCACATAATCAATTGATCAACATGAAGACCCAGCTCTCTGGAGAAGGTTCTGATGCTGGGAAAGGTGGAAGGAAAGAGAAGAAGAGGACGACCAGCATCAAGATGGATGGATTCAGTTATAGAAGCAATGGGTGCACCCTTGGAAGACCTGAAGGTCCAGGTTGGGGACAGGTCCTCCTGGAGAAGGTCTATGTGATCGCACATAGTCAACATTTACTTGATGGCACATAATCAATTGATCAACATGAAGACCCAGCTCTCTGGAGAAGGTTCTGATGCTGGGAAAGGTGGAAGGAAAGAGAAGAAGAGGACGACCAGCATCAAGATGGATGGATTCAGTTATAGAAGCAATGGGTGCACCCTTGGAAGACCTGAAGGTCCAGGTTGGGGACAGGTCCTCCTGGAGAAGGTCTATGTGATCGCACATAGTCAACATTTACTTGATGGCACATAATCAATTGATCAACATGAAGACCCAGCTCTCTGGAGAAGGTTCTGATGCTGGGAAAGGTGGAAGGAAAGAGAAGAAGAGGACGACCAGCATCAAGATGGATGGATTCAGTTATAGAAGCAATGGGTGCACCCTTGGAAGACCTGAAGGTCCAGGTTGGGGACAGGTCCTCCTGGAGAAGGTCTATGTGATCGCACATAGTCAACATTTACTTGATGGCACATAATCAATTGATCAACATGAAGACCCAGCTCTCTGGAGAAGGTTCTGATGCTGGGAAAGGTGGAAGGAAAGAGAAGAAGAGGACGACCAGCATCAAGATGGATGGATTCAGTTATAGAAGCAATGTGTGCACCCTTGGGAGACCTGAAGGACCAGGCTGGGGAGAGATCATCCTGGAGAAAATCTATCCACGTGGTCACTAGGAGTTGACATCAACTTGATGGCCCATAATCACCAATAAATGTGGCAACCTCACCACTCTCCGCAACTCCCTTTCTCATCCTCCCTTCCCATGGCAGCATCACTTAGTTTAGATTCTTCCCCGCCCCTTTTCCTTCTCTAGGTGGATAAATATGTCAAGCGTTAGCATGTTGTAGCCGTTTGGGGATTCTCTGGTGGCAGAAGATGCTCAGCTGCTGCTACCTAATTAAATTCTTAACAAGTCGAGCCACAGTTATGAGTGCTGAACATTCCAGCACAGCAAGTGGTCTGAAGGTTTTCCAGGCTGCACGTGGAGAGCTGGTGGCGGATGACCTGCGAAACCCGGCCTTGTTCAGGCAAGGCAGGCTGGGAGTTTGGTGTTTCCCTACGTCAAAACATAGAAAACACCAGGGAGCAGGCCCGCAACTAGGGTCTGTGTCACCCGGAGCAAACATGGATTCCGCGCCCCCCCCCATGGATTCCACGCCCCCCACAGGGTTGAGTCCCCCCCCCCGCAACCCCAACACAGACCCCCCTCCACGAAGCAGCGCGGGGCTCCCCCGGGACAAGCGCCCCACTCCTGGCTGTGATCTCTCGTGCGCCCCCAGCTCCAGGGGAAGGACCCACTGCGCTCCTGTCTGCCCATCCGGGCCGGGCGGAGTGAGCTGCCCGCCACCGTGCTCTCAAGTGGGATGGTATGGAGCGGCGCCGGGGGGGGGCACGCGGCCAGCCCTGGGGAGCGGACGAGCCCAACCGCGCAATGCCCCGGCGGGCCTCTTCGCGGGCGGCGGCAACAGCGACAGGAGCACGGGCTTCCCTCAGGGCTGGCCGTCGAAAGAGGCATTTTGGCGCCTCCCCCAGCGCGGCGCCCGGGGCGCATGCCCCACTTGCCCCGCCCCCCCTAGTTGTGGCCCTGTCAGGGAGGCAATGTATTCTGCTGCTGAGGAATCAAAGCCTAACAAAATAACTAAGCCAGCTCTGGGCCCACCAGAATTCTCCAGGCTGTCACAACACGTGCATGTTTCTCTGTGTGTGTATGACTAAGGCTGACCTGAACATATGAACACTTGATATAATAAAAGAATGAATGAATGAATGAATGAATGAATGAAAATATCAATCAATCAATCAATCAATGATAAAATAAAAAAATAAAAATTTATTTATTTATTTATTTATTTATTTATTTATCATACTTATATCACCGCCCATCTCCCCCCACAGAGGGGACTCTGGGTGGTTTACACAAAGTTGACAATTAAAACATATAAAAGCATATAAAATACCGTACATAAATGTATATCTATATAAATTAATTAAATATATAAAACCCAAGAGGCTCTGATGTTAAGTTTCCCTTGTATGGCAGATGGGCGGGGAATAAATAAAATAAATAAAAATAAAATAAAAGAACTCTACGGAGCCAGCCATCCCCAAGAGGAGCTATTACTCCTCCCATCCCAAGCAAGGTGGCAGAGCCAGGTCTTCAATTGTTTTCGGAAGGTCGTCAGTGTGGGGGCTTGCCTCACCTCCAGGAGCAGAATATTCCAGAGGGCGGGTGCCACTGCAGAGAAGGCCCGCCTCCTGGACCCCGTCAGATGGAATTCTCTTACAGACGGGGTCCGTAGCAAGCCCTCTCTGCATAACCGGGTGGGGCGGGTAGATACTCTGGGGATGAGACGGTCCCTCAGGTAACCTGGTCCCATGCCATGTAGGGCTTTAAAGATGACAACCAGCACCTTGAATTCGACCCGGAAGCAAACTGGTAACCAATGCAGCTTGCGAAGTAGAGGTGTCACATGTGCTGATCTTGGGGCACTCATAACTACACGCACAGCTGCATTCTGGACCAGTTGAAGCTTCCGGATACTCTTCAAGGGTAGCCCCATGTAGAGTGCATTACAATAGTCTATATGGGAGATGACCATATGAGTGATTGTCCGGAGGGCGTCTCGGTCCAGGAAAGGGCGTAGCTGGCGTACAACTTGAAGTTGTACAAATGCCCTTCTGGCCACGACTGCCACCTGCTCTTCAAGCAGGAGTTGTGAGTCCAGAAGGACCCCCAGGTTCCGCACTGTGTCTGAACGGGGTAGTGCCACCCCGCCCAGATCTAAAGATGACAACTCTCTGGATCTCGAGGCACCATCCACAGCCACTCGTCTTACCAGGGTTCAGCTGAAGCCTGTTGTTCCCCATCCAGGCCCCCACAGCCTTCAGACACTGAGAAAGGGCAGCCACTGCATCACTTAACTCACCCGGGATGGAGATATATAATTGAGTATCATCAGCATACTGATGATACCTCATCCCGTGTTGGCGGATGATCTCACCCAGCGGTTTCATGTAGATATTAAATAGGAGAGGGGAGAGAACCGAACCCTGCGGCACCCCACAAAGTAGGGGCTGAGGGTCGGATCTCTCATCTATTACCACCGATTGGGATCGGCCCTGGAGGAAGGAGGTGAACCAGCGCAAAACCACGCCGCCCACCCCCAACCCCCTAAGCCGTCCCAAAAGGATACCATGGTCAATGGTATCGAAAGCGGCTGAGAGGTCAAGAGGAGCCAGGATGGATGCACTGCCTCCATCCCGCGCTCGCCAGAGATCATCAGTAAGCGCGACCAATGCAGTTTCTACCCCATATCCCGGCCTGAACCCTGATTGAAAGGGGTCTAGATAATGCGTATCATCCAGAATCCTCTGGAGCTGTAATGCCACCACTTTCTCAATCACCTTCCCCAGAAAGGGGAGGTGGGAGACGGGACGAAAATTGTCCAACACTATAGGGTCCAGTGATGGCTTCTTGAGGAGGCTTCTTGATATAATAAAATAATGAATGAATGAATGAATGAATGAATAAATAAATAAAAATATCAATCAATCAATCAATCAATGATAAAATAAAAAAATTAAAATATCCCCTATTAAGGACAACAAAATGCAAACTTTTGTGCAGTGTTTTCTTTTTCATAAAACTTTATTAAGTTTCAACAAGAGATAAAATATAAAGAAACTGAGAACAAAGAATTAAGACGAAAAGATCAGAAAGAGAGCAAAATTAAGAGTGCGGAAAAGAAAAAGAAAAAGAAAAGAATAGAATAGAAAAAGAATAGCTTCTGGCTTTCTTTGGTACAGATACAAATATAGAATACATTAACCTCTCACTCTGAAGTTAACAATAGTACACAATATTTCTATAATTATAAACAGTTCTAATCATCAAATCCCAAAATTAAAGTTCCATTTCTTTCAGTTTCAAGCAAAAAGTCCAAAAGAGGTTTCCAAGTAGAAACATAGCTGAATAAAGTCTTTTCTTTAACCAAAGTAGTCAATTTTGCCATCTTGGCCAATTCCACTTTTGTGCATTATGCACAATGTGGGATCACATGTGCATAAAAAGAATCTTGATACTATCCTAAGAACAGGTACATCAAGACTGTGTGGTTCAACTTTTTTTACATGGATTCTGGCGTGGAATAGGGAAATCTTCCTGTCAGCAGTTTTTTTTTTAATTGAAAATAAAAGATAAAATTTTCCTTCAGGCTGTGCTTGTCTGATCATGGTTTTCTTGGTGAGAATATGGATGCTGTTTGACCCTGCCTTTTTGCAGGAATTTTTGCAGGAATTTTTGTAGGTTTTTTTTTTTAGCTTCCCCATTTAATCAAATCAAACCTAATTTTATTTAATTAGGGGGAATGGCCGCTCAGGTAAAAACACAGAAGCCACCATCCAATTTAAAAAAAATAAAAAGGGGGGAGGGTTCCACCGTAGAAAACCTGCAATTTAAGACTGAGAAAATGGGGAAAAAGGAAAAATGGAATAAGATACAATAAAACAAATGGTAAGATAAAATAGAAATAGAGTCAAGCAAGGAGACAATAAGAGAAAAGGAAAGGGTCGCAACGTTATCACTCCAAGAGAAGGGACACCTGATGGGAATTGCTGCAGATAAAAACTGACAAACGCAGATTCCACTGGAGTTGGGCGGCCAATAAATTTCAACAAACAAACAAAAAATTGCTGATGGTGGACTTCTGATCTGCCAGTAGGAAACAATCACCTTTCCCCAAATCAGCTTTGGGTTCTATTAGGAGGCTGTTAAGATTAGATTAGTGTAGAAAGGGCAACAGAACTGGGTGGTCTCCCCTCCAAGGTGTAACCAGATTCATCCCTCCTTAGCTTGTACAGGTAGTCCTCGCTTAATGACCACAATTGGGACCAAAATTTAGGTCATTAAGCAAATCTGGACCCAATTTTACGACCATTTTGTGGCGGTTCTTAAGCGAATCACATGGTTGTTAAGTGAACCATGTCGTTAAGCGAATCACACAATTCCCTATTGATTGTGCTTATCGGAAGCCGGCTGGGAAGATCAAAAATGGCGATCACGCGACTGTGGGATGCTGCAACAGCCGTAAGTGCGAGGAACGGTCATGTTGGTTTTTCAGCACCATCGTAACTCTGGACGGCCACTTAACGAACGGTCATTAAGCAAGGACTACCTGTATGCCACCTGTCTCCCAATGACTCTGGGTGGCTCATGAGTAAAAACACAAAAAAAATACACACACAAAAATCAAAGAATAAAAGATGCCGAGCAGGACCAGGACCAGGACCAGACAAGAACGAAAGAAAAACAACCCCACACAATTCAAGGGGGCTTCACTCACCCTCGCCAAAGGTGTGAGCGAAGAGCCAGGTCTTCAAGGCCCTTCGAAACCTGAGCAGGGTGGTGGGAAGCATCTTCTGGGATGTTCCTTCAATTCCCAAGTTTATTCCTGTCAACCCTTCGAGGTAGGCCAGGTCAGGAAACAAACACCACTATCAATACTAGAACTCTGCTGAGGGTGGCTATAGTGAAAGAATCATGAAAGATGGACAGTTTCCTCTTCTCTTCCCCTCATGCTCAGGAGCAGTGTTTCTCAACCTTGGCCACTTTAAGATGGTTGGGCTTCAACTCCCAGAATGCCCCAGCCTGCATGGTTGAGGTTGAGAAACACTGGCCTACATAATAACTTGAAAACAAAAGGAGCCATGACAGGACATGACCAACTCATATGAGTCAGGGCAGTGTTTCTCAACCTTGGCCACTTTAAGACGTGTGGACTTCAACTCCCAGAATGCCCCAGCCAGCCATGCTGGCTGGAGAATTCTGGGAGTTGAAGTCCACCCATCTTAAAGTTGCCAAGGTTGAGAAACACTGCTCAAGAGAGTCAAGGTGGGCTATTCTTGAGTTTCTTCCTTAATCTTTCCTGTCTCCCTAAACTAAGCTGGTGTTTTCATAATGGCTGCCCCATATTTTCTTCAAGGCTATCTTTGTACTCCTGTACAATTCTAGGAACCTGGAATTTCCTGGTTGTCTCTTATTCAAAAGCCAATTAGGCCCAAACCTGCTTAGTCTTAGGCACAGTCGAGTAGCTGCTAATAATATCCTGCCTTTGAAGGCTTTGTTTTAAATTCAACCCCCCCAAAAAACATAATTAGAAAAAAAAAGGCAAAGGGGTGGGCTAGAAGACCTTCAAGGTCCCTTCCAATCCTATGACTCTATGATACGACAACCAACACAGCGTAGGGTAGAAACACGTCGCTGTTTTTTGTTGGCAACGGCATGAAAAAGGAAAGAGCATCTTGAGATGAAGCAAATTATTCTACGTGATGAGAAAAAGAGGACGGGATTTGGAATCTCAGATATTAAATGATATTATTATTATTATTATTATTATTATTGAAGCTTCTGGCAAGGTGTATTTGAAGTGATGTATCACACACACACACACATTCCAAAGCTGCTACTGCAGCTGAAAAGCTCTATCATGAACTAATTGAAAATCACATTAAAAAAAACACCCTTGTAAGCAGCTTTTTATTATTAGTGGTTTGTTAACAATCTGGGACAAATAGATGGAATTAGCTGAGTTAAATTGTTCATGGCTGTTTTATGTGTGTGTGTGTGAGAGAGAGAGAGAGAGAGAGAGAGAGATGACATTAGCTTTGATCCAAGCTGGGTGTCAGATTGAAGGAGAGAAAGTACAAAATTTTGGAAAAGCGAAAACTGTCACAAAATGTCCACTCTAAGAGTAATTTCGAAGCTATTTTCGATTATTTTCCCTCTGAGGATTCACTTTACCCCCCCCCCCCCACCAATCTATTGTCCTTCTTCAGACTTGGGAAGAAACGAAAAACTTGATGAAATCTTCTTCTCTGTAAGAAAAGGTAATTCTGCTTGGCCAATACACCATGATACTCCCAATTGCAATGTTGGCAGTAGTGGGAAAGGTCTAGAGAGGCATGCGTTGCCCCTGAAATATACAGTAGGTTACTGATGGGCACCGTGGCTATGGAGTGTAGGGGTGAAAGTGTCGGGCTATGACTGGAAAGCCCCGGGTTCAAATCCTTACTCGAACACAGAGCTGGTTGAGGGATTCTGGGCAAGTCTTAATCTCTCAGTCCAACCAGCCTCACTGGGCTGTTGTTCTGACGGTAAAATGAGAGGTGAGGAGACCTCCGTTTGCAATGCCTTGACCTCCCACAGAAAATGCAGGCTTCAGATTCAATCAATCAATCAATCAATCAATCAATCAATCAATCAATCAATGGTGTAGCGAGGAAGGGGCTGGACCAGGAGTGGAGAGACCCAGGTTCTAGTCCCTCCTCAGTCCTAGAAGCTTATTGGCTGACTCTGGGCCAGTCCCTCCCTCTCAGCCCAAGAGCCAATCAGGTGTAGTGGGGAAGGGGCTGGACTAGGGGGGCGACCCAGGTTCTAGTCCCTCCTCAATCCCAGAAGCTCATTGGCTGGGTCAGTCCCTCCCTCTCAGCCCAAGAGCCAATCAGGTGCAGTGGAGAAGGGGCTGGACTAGGAGTTGGGGGGCTTTGGGCTAGTCTCTGTCTTTCAGCCCATGCTACCTCACAGGGTTGTTGTTCTGTGGATGTAAGCAAAGGAACTCCCCCATATCAGCTGCTTCGAGGTCCTGGAGAAAAACAAGAAATTGATCTAACCATAAATAAGTAAGAATAGCTAAACAGCAAGAGAACCCATGATTTCCTTGGAAAGGAATGGGCCGGAATGTCAGGAAGACGTCAGGAAGACGGATGGGAAGGGCAATTCCGTGCCATCAAAAACAAGTTCATATGGGAAGAGAAGAAGTGGACTTCTTCTCTATTGCCCTTAGTCACCCCCCATCCCCTCCAAGGTGCTGGGGATCAGAGGTGAAAAAGGACAGGGACAAACTGGAGCAGATCAGAGGAAGGCTGTCAAGATGGTGGGTTGTCTGGAAACCAAGCCTTACAAGGATCTGGGTATGTTTAGCCTGCAGAAGAGAAGATGGATGGGAGATTTAATATTCCGTATTCATGAAAAAGACAGGAGTCCCCACCCCCGGTCCGTGTGATTGGCTCCCGCCTGCAAACCCCGCCCCTGGTCCGCGCAATTGGCTTCCGCCTGCAAACCCTGCCCCCCGATGCGCACAATTGGCTCCCGCCTGCAAACCCCGCCCCCCGGTCTGCACTCCGGCTCGGATCTTCCGTCCGCGCCATTCCTGCCGGGTTTGAAAAACGGGACAAAATTGAGGTTTTTATGAAAACGACGGGATGGTTGAAAAATGCTTAAAAAACGGGACTGTCCCGTTCAAAACGGGACGTATGGTCAGCCTAGATTTAAGAGGGGTCTTCAGGTATGAAGACGAAATCTCAGTTGGGCAGGACCAGAACCAAGGGATGAAAACTACAAGGAAGGAAGTTCAAGCAAGACATGTGGAGGAACCTTCTGACTTTATGAGCTGTTGGTCAGTGGAACAGGCTACCACACAATGTGGTGAGTTCTCCTTCTCTGGCGGTCTTCAAACAGAGCCTAGGCAGCCATCAGTCAGCAATGCTGCATTGCTTGGGGTTGGATTGGATGACCTGTAACATCCCTTCCAACTCCATGCGTCTACGATTTGTTGACTCCAGAAAGGGAAGTAATCTGCTTTTCCTCTCTCTCCCATCTACGTCCACTTTGGATTTCAGCCCCATCGCCGTGCAAAACCAGTAGTGTGCAAAATTATGCACACTATGGAAGGCTGGTGCACTGCTCTCCTCTGCTCACCCATGAACCAGGAGACTGGCATAACTGCCATTCTTGACCTTTTTGACTCCCCCCCCCCTTACGGGGTAGCATCGATTGTCTAATTCGTCCCTCTCCCCCCATGGACAGCCATGATGGAATGGTCTAACCCAGCCTTTCTCAACCTTTTGACCCTGGAGGAACCCTTGAAATACTTTTCAGGCCTCGGGGAACCCCTGCACCTTCAGGCTCCAATCTAGGCCAGAAGTTACAAAATAATTATATTCGTTTCATGGGTAGGCCTGTAGAGATGCATTAGCAGTGTTCTGAAACTAAAAATAAAGAATGAAACTTGCCTCTTTATTGTGAAGTTGCCCCAATTGGAAATAATTTTTTAAATAAATTGTGATCTCCCGGGGAACTCCTAGGGATCTCTCACGGAACCGTAGGGTGCCACGGAACCCCGGTTGAGAAACCCCGGTCTAACACTTGCATACTTTAGTATTGACATGGATTTAATGCAGATTGTCATCACACCTTTCCTCTATACTAAAGAGGGCCCCCAAGCGAAAATCTCTTGCTCAGAGTCCATATTTACCCGGACAGGCTTTTAAACTAAACAAAACATGTTTATTTGCAATAAAGAATATACAGAGCCTTTTAATGGAAATGTGTAGATTTGTCCTTGGATTCTTTCACAATACAGGCATTTCGTTTTCAGGCTATAACTTATAGAATGCTGTTGTGCTTCAGTAACTCTTTTTTTTTTAAATCTGAATTTCTGACAAAGGAAGGGGAAGTATTGGCACCACTAACCTTGTCTCTTTGATCCGCTCCGAAGCATCTGTTTGATGAGTTTCCCGATACACAAATCCGGTTCAAGAGATGAGGAAAAAATATTTCAATATATTGTCGAAGGCTTTCATGGCTGGAGTTCGATGGCTGTTGTGGGTCTTCCGGGCTGTGTGGCCGTGTTCTGTAAGTTGTGGTTCCTAACGTTTCGCCAGCATCTGTGGCCGGCATCTTCAGAGGGCAGGAGCACAGACAGAAGCGATCTCTCTGTGCCCAGGTCTATGAAAAAATATGAAAAAGTATTTCAGTTGAAAGACTTCATAACTGATGGTTCAATGATGATGATGATGATGATGATGATGATGATGGTGATGATGATAATAATAATAATAATAATAATAATAATAATAATGCAATCCATTATTTTGACTTAAGATTGGTTATCCCACAATTAAAATCTTTTTTTCCTAAACCCTTTCAAAACATTCTGGAAGAATGGGCTTATACAGTAGATAATTTGAGCCTACTTTGGTCCATTTTTAATGATGCAGATTTACACCATGTAAGCTATGGCAAACCTAGACAGCATATTAAAAAGCAGAGGCATCACCTTGCCAACAAAGGTCCGTATAGTTAAAGCTATGGTTTTCCCAGTAGCAATGTATGGCTGTGAGAGTTGGACCATAAGGAAGGCTGAGCGCCGAAGAACCGATGCTTTCGAACTGTGGTGCTGGAGAAGACTCTTGAGAGTCCCTTGGACTGCAAGGAGGTCAAATCAGTCAATCCTAAAGGAAATCAACCCTGACTGCTCATTGGAAGGACAGATGCTGAAGCTGAAGCTCAAATACTTTGGCCACCTAATGCGAAGAAGAAGAAAAGACCCTGATGCTGGGAAAGACTGAAGGCAAAAGGAGAAGGGGACGGCAGAGGTTAGATAGCATCACCGATGTAACGAACATGAATTTGAGTAAACTCCGGGAGGCAGTGGAGGACAGGAAGGCCTGGCGTGCTACGGTCCATGAGGTCACGAAGAGTCGGACACGACTAAATGACTGAACAACAAAAATCAGGTGTTCTTTTTTAAATGTTATTTTTTTAAAAAAAATCTATTCAGTTTGGAAATATTGTTCTTTGCCCAGAATTTGTATGGGTTGAGCTGGCATAGAAATATTGTCTAACAAAGAATCAAATCAAATATCTCAGGAGTCAGAAAACTGAGCCCATACTTAGAATATTTTAGTTAGTGCAGAGTTAGATAACGTAAATCATTTAAAATGTTTTAGTCAGAAGGAGTGGATGCATCCTTTGCCAGCATTTTGATTAATGTCTGCCAGAATGTAAGAATTGGTTTCAAGGATTGGGAATCAATGATACTTTACTCTGCTTATTTTACATGCAATTTCTGCCAAGAGTTGATTATTTATTTATTTACTAAATTCATTTATTTATTTGCTAAAGTTCCATCCTGCCTTTCTTCCAGCAAAAGAAAGGTGCATACACATCATTTCTTCTTCCCTTTTGCTCCTGCAATAGCAACCTTGTGAGATAGGGTTAAGTTAAAGCTAGCCCCACATTCCCAAGGAGCTTCCATGGCTGAGGAGGGACTAGAACCCGGGTCTCCCCACTCCTGGTCCAGCCCCTTTTCCACTACACGTGATTGGCTCTTGGGCTGAGAGGGAGGGACTGGCCCAGAGTCAGCCAATGAGCTTCCGTGGCTGAGGAGGGACTAGAACCTGGGTCTCCCCACTCCTGGTCCAGCCCCTTCCCCACTGGAGTACACCTGATTGGCTCTTGGGCTGAGAGGGAGGGACTGGCCCAGAGTCAGCCAATGAGCTTCTGAAGCTAGAGAGGGACTAGAACCCGGGTCTCCCCACTCCTGGTCCAGCCCCTTCCCCACTGGAGTACCCCTGATTGGCTCTTGGGCTGAGAGGGAGGGACTGTCCCAGAGTCAGCCAATGAGCTTCCATGGCTGAGGAGGGACTAGAACCCGGGTCTCCCCACTCCTGGTCCAGCCCCTTTTCCACTACACCTGATTGGCCCTTGGGCTAAGAGGGAGGGACGGGCCCGGAGTCAGCCAATGAGCTTCCGTGGCTGAGGAGGGACTAGAACCCGGGTCTCCCCACTCCTGGTCCAGCCCCTTTTCCACTACACCTGATTGGCCCTTGGGCTGAGAGGGAGGGACGGGCCCAGAGTCAGCCAATGAGCTTCTGAAGCTAGAGAGGGACTAGAACCCAGGTCTCCCCACTCCTGGTCCAGCCCCTTCCCCACTGGAGTACCCCTGATTGGCTCTTGGGCTGAGAGGGAGGGACTGTCCCAGAGTCAGCCAATGAGCTTCCATGGCTGAGGAGGGACTAGAACCCGGGTCTCCCCACTCCTGGTCCAGCCCCTTTTCCACTACACGTGATTGGCTCTTGGGCTGAGAGGGAGGGACTGGCCCAGAGTCAGCCAATGAGCTTCCGTGGCTGAGGGGGGACTAGAACCCGGGTCTCCCCACTCCTGGTCCAGCCCCTTCCCCACTGGAGTACACCTGATTGGCCCTTGGGCTGAGAGGGAGGGACGGGCCCAGAGTCAGCCAATGAGCTTCTGAAGCTAGAGAGGGACTAGAACCCGGGTCTCCCCACTCCTGGTCCAGCCCCTTCCCCACTGGAGTACCCCTGATTGGCTCTTGGGCTGAGAGGGAGGGACTGTCCCAGAGTCAGCCAATGAGCTTCCATGGCTGAGGAGGGACTAGAACCCGGGTCTCCCCACTCCTGGTCCAGCCCCTTTTCCACTACACGTGATTGGCTCTTGGGCTGAGAGGGAGGGACTGGCCCAGAGTCAGCCAATGAGTTTCCGTGGCTGAGGGGGGACTAGAACCCGGGTCTCCCCACTCCTGGTCCAGCCCCTTCCCCACTGGAGTACACCTGATTGGCCCTTGGGCTGAGAGGGAGGGACGGGCCCAGAGTCAGCCAATGAGCTTCTGAAGCTAGAGAGGGACTAGAACCCGGGTCTCCCCACTCCTGGTCCAGCCTCTTCCCCACTGGAGTACACCTGATTGGCTCTTGGGCTGAGAAGGAGGGACTGGCCCAGACCCAGCCAATGAGCTTCTGTGACTGAAGAGGGACTAGAACCCGGGTCTCACACCTTTCTGAATACAGTCCTAACTACTTGCTTCCTTCAATGCAAGCAGGGGAAATCATATTAATAACATTCATCAGCTTGAATGAGAGCCGGTAAAAAAATGCAGGATAATTTTTGCGTGACTCTTATTCCAATACATGCCCAAAGATGTCAGAATCTGACTTAAGAAAATAAAGGATGCCCTTGATCCTGACATGCCTTCTTTTCTTTCATAAGGCTATTCTGCTGCTGGCTGCAATGATTTTAATCTCTTTTTTAAAACAGCGTGCAATGATTAGTATCTCTTAAAAAGAAATAAACAAGCTAGATTTGCATTTAAAACTCAACATGCACCGTTGAACAATTGGATCTGATTTCTGAGCTGAGAACTGCCATACTGTGTTTGGAGATGTGCCGAACTCAGAGAATGTCTGTGTTGCAGTCTTGCCCATCAAGTTTGGGAGAGCAGATTAGTATAAGCGAAATCCGTTTCCCTAATTTCTCGAAAGATATTTTTTTCGCCTGCTGTGAAAGAAGCTTCTATTTTTCTATCACATTCTCATACTTTCAGAATTTATTTTGGTGCGTTCCCCTTCCTTCTACAGGTAGTCCTCTCTTAAGGACCACAACTGGCCCAGAATTTCAGTTGCTAAGCGAAGCGGTCATTAAGCGAATCTGACCTGATTTCACAACCTTTTTGTGGCAGTCGTTAAGCGAATCACCATGGGTGTTAAGCGAACCACGTGGTTGTTAAGTGAATCACGCGGTTCCCCATTGATTTTGCTTGCCAGAAGCCAGCTGGGAAGGTAGAAAATGGCGACCACGTGACCACTGGACGCTGTGACGGTCATAAATGCAAACCGGTTGTCAAGTGCCCAAATCGTGATCACATGACCGGGGGGACGCTGCGATGGTCATAAGTGTGAGGACCGATCGTAAGTCGTTTTTTTCAGCACCATCGTGAGTGCGAACCGTCACTAAATGAATGATTGTTAAGTGAGGACTACCTGTATTCTTTATGGTTTCTTTTGCACTCTGCGCAGAAAACTCTCCTCCTTAGGGGAATGCCAAAGATAACAAAGAAACAATGCCAGAAATTCATTATAAAGAGCAAATATTGGGACAGTGGGAAGATTCAAAGGGGTGCTTTGCTTTGTTTGAAGGAACTAAGCCGCCTGCTCACCTTGCTTCGAAGAGGAACAACCACACTGCTTTGCGTTGCTCTGCTTCGCAGCCCTTCAGAGCCGTCTCCCTAAGGCTGGCGGAAGTGGGAGGGTTTGGCAATGGTGACACAGCTATGCTGAAGATCTTCCAGTTCTTCCAGATTGGCATCCCTGGTGGACAATGTAAGCCAGAGGTCCCCAACCTTTTCAGCACCAGGGACCGGTTGTGGAAGAAAATTTTTCCATGGACCGGGGGGTGGGTGGGGTTTGCAGGCGGGAGCCAATCATGTGCACTGGGGGCGGGGTAATCGCACACACCGGGGGCGGGGTTTGCAGGCGGGAGCCCCGCAGCCCACTTCCTAACAGGTTGGGGACCCCTGATGTAAGCGACACTGAAGCCATCAGTCTTGGAAACACACCAGGCAGGATGGGGAGGAAAAGGCTGAGCAAAACACTAATCATTCAAAGTGTGTGTGTGTGTTTTTTCCCCCCCATTCAGTCGTGTCCAATTCTTGGAGACTGCTGGACAAGTCCCTGCAATTTTCTTGGCAGGGTTTTCCAGAAGTGGTTTGCCATTGTCTTCTTCCTAGGGCTGAGAGAGAGTGACTGGCCCAGGGTCACCCAGCCGGCTTTCATGCCTAAGGCGGGACTAGAACTCTCAGTCTCCTGGTTTGCCATTGGCTCCTTCCTAGGGCTGAGAGAGAGGGACTGGCCCAAGGTCACCCAGCTGGCTTTGTGCCCAAGGCGGGACTAGAACTCTCGGTCTCCTGGTTTGCCATTGGCTCCTTCCTAGGGCTGAGAGAGGGGGACTGGCCCAAGGTCACCCAGCGGCTTTCATGCCTAAGGCGGGACTAGAACTCACAGACTCCTGGTTTCTAGCCCATTTTGGGAGGATTATGCTGGGAGAAAGACAATGTAAGACAATGTAAGCCAGCGGTCCCCAACTGGTGGACAATGTAAGCCAGCGGTCCCCAACCTTTTCAGCACCAGGGACCGGTTGTGGAAGAAAATTTTTCCACGGACTGGGTGGGTGGGTGGGGTTTGCAGGCAGGATCCAATCGCGCGCACTGGGGGGGGGTTTGCAGGCGGGAGCCAATCGTGTGCACCGGGGGTGGGGTAATCGCACTGTAAAAATGGTTGTAAAATTGGGTCTGGTCACATGGTGACTCGACTTACGACTGCAACGACTTACAGTGGAAATTCCGGTCCCAATTGTGGTCGTAAGTTGAGGACTACCTGTAACTGGAAACAATAATAGAATCTATTATAATATTATATTATATTATATTATATTATATTATATTATATTATATTATATTATATTATATTATATTATATATATTATATTATATTTTTTCTCCAGCAAAGGAGATCGTTACCTTGTTGTGGTGCTGGAGCTTGAGCACCTCAATGACACCATGAGCTAAACCGTGAAGGGACACCCAAGACGGGAAGGTCGTGGCAGAGAGGTCAGACTAAATACGATCCCTGGGGAAGGTAATGGCAACCCACCCCAGTATTCTTGCCATGAAAACTAAATGGATCAGTACAACCAAAGATATGTCGGTATACCATCGGAAGATGGGACTCCCAGGTTGGAAGATGGTCAAAATGCTACTGGGGAGGAACAGAGGATACGTTCAAATAGCCCCAGATGTGATGACGCAGCTAGCTCAAAGCCGAAAGGACGGCTAGCGGCCGACGGTGCTGGTGGTGAACGACGAATCCGATGTTCTAAAGATCAACACACCATAGGAACCTGGAACGTAAGATCTATGAGCCAGGGCAAATTGGATGTGGTTATTGGTGAGATGTCAAGATTAAATATAGACATTTTAGGTGTCAGTGAACTGAAATGGACTGGGATGGGCCACTTCACATCAGATGACCACCAGATCTACTACTGTGGACAAGAGGACCACAGAAGAAATGGAGTAGCCTTCATAATTAATAATAAAGTGGCTAAAGCAGTGCTTGGATACAATCCAAAAAACGATAGAATGATCTCAATTCGAATTCAGGGTAAACCATTTAACATCACAGTGATCCAAATATACGCCCCAACCACAGATGCTGAAGAAGCAGAAGTAGATCAGTTCTATGAGGATCTGCAGCACCTACTAGATAATACACCAAAAAGAGATGTTATTTTCATTACAGGAGACTGGAATGCTAAGGTGGGTAGTCAGACGACACCTGGAATTACAGGCAAGCATGGTCTGGGAGAACAAAATGAAGCAGGACATAGGCTGATAGAATTTTGCCAAGACAACTCACTGTGCATAACAAACACTCTCTTCCAGCAACCTAAAAGACGACTTTATACATGGACTTCACCAGATGGTCGACACCGAAATCAGATTGACTACATCCTTTGCAGCCAAAGGTGGCGGACATCTATACAGTCGGTAAAAACAAGACCTGGAGCTGACTGTAGTTCAGATCACGAACTTCTTATTGCAAAATTTAGAATCAGACTAAAGAGAATAGGGAAGACCCACAGATCAGTTAGATATGAGCTCACTAATATTCCTAAGGAATATGCAGTGGAGGTGAAGAATAGATTTAAGGGACTAGATTTAGTAGATAGGGTCCCAGAAGAACTATGGACAGAAGTTCGCAACATTGTTCAGGAGGCGGCAACAAAAAACGTCCCAAAGAAAAAGAAAACCAAGAAGGCAAGATGGCTGTCTGCTGAAACACTGGAAGTAGCCCAAGAAAGAAGGAAAGCAAAAGGCAACAGTGATAGGGGGAGATATGCCCAATTAAATGCAAAATTCCAGAGGTTAGCCAGAAGAGATAAGGAATTATTTTTAAACAAGCAATGTGCGGAAGTGGAAGAAGACAATAGAATAGGAAGGACAAGAGACCTCTTCCAGAAAATTAGAAACATCGGAGGTAAATTCCAGGCAAAAATGGGTATGATCAAAAACAAAGATGGTAAGGACCTAACAGAAGCAGAAGAGATCAAGAAAAGGTGGCAAGAATATACGGAAGATCTGTATAGGAAGGATAATAATATTGGAGATAGCTTTGACGGTGTGGTCAGTGAGTTAGAGCCAGACATCCTGAAGAGTGAGGTTGAATGGGCCTTAAGAAGCATTGCTAATAACAAGGCAGCAGGAGACGACGGTATCCCAGCTGAACTGTTTAAAATCTTGGAAGATGATGCTGTCAAGGTGATGCATGCCATATGCCAGCAAATTTGGAAAACACAAGAATGGCCATCAGATTGGAAAAAATCAACTTATATCCCCATACCAAAAAAGGGAAGCACTAAAGAATGTTCAAACTATCGAACAGTGGCACTTATTTCACATGCCAGTAAGGTAATGCTCAAGATCTTGCAAGGTAGACTCCAGCAATTCATGGAGCGAGAATTGCCAGATGTACAAGCTGGGTTTAGAAAAGGCAGAGGAACTAGAGACCAAATTGCCAATATCCGCTGGATAATGGAGAAAGCCAGGGAATTTCAGAAAAACATCTATTTCTGTTTTATTGACTATTCTAAAGCCTTTGACTGTGTGGATCATAACAGATTGTGGCAAGTTCTTGGTGGTATGGGGATACCAAGTCATCTTGTCTGCCTCCTGAGGAATCTGTATAACGACCAAGTAGCAACGGTAAGAACAGAGCACGGAACAACGGACTGGTTTAAGATTGGGAAAGGAGTACGGCAGGGTTGTATACTCTCACCCTACCTATTCAACCTGTACGCAGAACACATCATGCGACATGCTGGGCTTGAGGAATCCAAGGCTGGAGTTAAAATCGCTGGAAGAAACATTAACAATCTCAGATATGCAGATGATACCACTTTGATGGCTGAAAGCGAGGAGGAGTTGAGGAGCCTTATGACGAAGGTGAAAGAAGAAAGTGCAAAAGCTGGGTTGCAGTTAAACCTCAAAAAAACCAAGATTATGGCAACGAGCTTGATTGATGACTGGCAAATAGAGGGAGAAAAAGTGGAGGCAGTGACAGACTTTGTATTTCTAGGCGCAAAGATTACTGCAGACGCTGACTGCAGCCAGGAAATCAGAAGACGTCTACTTCTTGGGAGGAGAGCAATGGCAAATCTTGATAAAATAGTTAAGAGCAGAGACATCACACTGACAACAAAGGTCTGCATAGTTAAAGCAATGGTATTCCCTGTAGTAACCTATGGCTGCGAGAGCTGGACCATAAGGAAGGCTGAGCGAAGGAAGATCGATGCTTTTGAACTGTGGTGTTGGAGGAAAATTCTGAGAGTGCCTTGGACTGCAAGAAGATCAAACCAGTCCATACTCCAGGAAATCAAGCCAGACTGCTCACTTGAGGGAATGATATTAAAGGCAAAACTGAAGTACTTTGGCCACATAATGAGAAGACAGGATACCCTGGAGAAGAAGCTGATGCTAGGGAAAGTGGAAGGCAAAAGGAAGAGGGGCCGACCAAGGGCAAGATGGATGGATGGCATTCTGGAGGTGACGGACTCAACCATGGGGGAGCTGGGGATGGTGATGGCCGACAGAAAGCTCTGGCGTGGACTGGTCCATGAAGTCACGAAGAGTCGGAAACGACTGAACGAATAAACAACATATTATATTATATTATATTTATTATATTATATTATATTATATTATATTATATTATATTATATTATATTATATTATATTATATTATTATTATAAACCTATTGTAGAGCATGGTTTCTCCATCTCTGGAAAGTCTGAAGCAAAGCTGGACACCCACCTCTCAAGGATAGTTTAATTGCTTTTTCTGCACACTGCAAAGGGTTAGACTAAATGTTCCTTGTGATCGTTTCCCGCTCCACAGTTCTATAATCCTATGAAGGTATATATGTTGCTGTATAAGTGACGTGGCTTCCGAACCTGGATTAGGACTGAGAAGACGCAGGTTCTAATCCCATCTCAACCCCAGAAGTTTCCTGGGTGATTTTAGGCCAGTGACTCTTGGCCTAGCCTACCTCACAAGGTTACCATTGGGTTTGGTGGGTGCAACGAAGATCTGTCCAACGCTGGACCAGTCTCCTTATGGAGGTTCTCCATCTCTGCAAGCGTTTAAGAAGAAGATGGAGAGACATCTCTTGGGGGTAGTTGAATTGATTTTCCCTGCCATTGCAAAGGGTTGGATTAGATTGTCTTTGTGGTCCCCACTCCACTACTCTGCAAGTCTGTGACTAAATTATACCCAAAGACGACATAAGAGCTGAGCACAAACAGTGTGGGCAGAGAAATTGGGTAGCTGAAGCCTTGAGAAGACTCCAGGTCAGGGTTTCTCCACCAGGGTTCAACGAGAGGTCACGATTTATTAAAAAAAATATTTTAAATTCAGGCCACTTCATGTTAAAGAGGCAAGTTTCATTCTTTATTTTCAGTTTAAGAACGCTGTTCATGCATCTAGACAGGCCTACCCATGAAACGAATAGAATAATTTTGTAACTTCTGGCCTAGATTTGAGCCTGAATGGGCAGGGGTTCCCCCAGGCCTGAAAAATATTTCCAGGGTTGCTCCAGGGTGAAAAGGTGGAGAAAGGCTGCTCCAGGGGAAGGAAGGAGAAATCTGCCAACCATTTTTTAAAGGCAGGACCACCCCCTGCCCTCGCCCCAGCTACGAGCGCAGAAGCACCCGGATTGGAAGAGCCTCCTGTGAAGAGTTTCCTCCAGGGAATCTTCCCTTGAAACTTAATGGAAAAGTCCAGGAGGTTGCAGACCACTGTGGTCAGGACTATACCACCCAAGACAGGACTCTCCCCTTTGGTCATCTCATCATGAAGTGCAGAAATGCCCATTTCCCCCCATGAAAATTCCTTGCGATTCTCTTTCCCTTTGCAAGGAACTTCGGAAGCAGGATGTGGGGAAAAACGTGGTCGGAAAAAAGACGCAGGTACCTTTCCCGGCTCTGCATCGCAGAAGTGTGGGATTTGGGACCTCGGAGGTCCGTGAGCGCGCCCCTTCCCTTTGCGTGGCAGGGACCTTTTCCGACCCCTCACCCAGACACCCCTCAGCTCACCTCACCCTCAGGCAGGGAAAAAAGGAGACTGGCGGAGGGAACGCTCCCTTTCCCCCAACTCGCTGATTCAAGGTGGCATTTGAGAGAAATGGTTCCCTTCAGCATAGCCGACAGCTAATTTGTGTAAAGTTTAATTACAGCGAACGTTAATTAACTGGCAGTGTGTTGCAATAGTAAAAGGAAGGCCATCTGTTCCCAGGGAAATTTTGTCTTTCAGTCTCTCTCCTCCTCTGCCCCCAGGTTTTGGATTTAATAATGCCACTGCTGGTGGGGGGGGGCAGGCGAGGGGGCATGACATCAGATGCAGTGACATGGGAGGGGGCTGTTCATTGGGGAAAGGGAGGGGCGATCACTGAGGAAGAGGAGGAAGAAGAAGGATTCTGAACTCTCGTTTTGCAGAAATCAACTCCCCCCCCCCATTCCTCTCCAGCGTCCAGCCGGGTCTGCGTGGGCCTTGGTCCTTATGCACCCTTAAACTTGGTGGTATTTTCTAGCAAGCAGATGCAGAGAGAAGAGAGAGGATGATTTATGGCACTAAATGTCGAGCTGATTTGGAAAAAGTGGGCTTGTCCCTGGGCAAGTTGATGTCCTGACCGTGTGCAAAAAATGTCCAGGCCTGGGTCTGCAAGTAATGGGGGGTCCAGAGGCCAAGGGCGACTCAGAAATTGCTTCGGTAAGGCCCTGGTTCTTTTCGTAATGGCAGATGAACAGAGTGATTTCTCTGGGTCCAGTTTGAATCCAAGCTGGGGACAAATTAAGGCAAAGTGGGGGGGGGGTGCTGTTGGCCTCGCGGGATAATCCAGATAGGAATCACGACCAGATGAGCTAATTCTACTTTATTGTAAGGCTACATTAACAGAATCTTGCAAGTCTGAAAGTACAATTCTCCCGCCATCTCTCTTACAGCCCGAGAAACTAGGGAGGGTCCCTTCTGAGCCTCTTTCTCCACCCATTATGCAGCTGCAGGCTATTCTGTCTCTTATCTGACTGTTCCCTTGTTAGCGTCTCTTGGCCCAGTCTCCCAGGGTCTTTCCCACATACCATTACAGTACCCTCTCTGAATTTCTCCAAGAGGAATACAAATTTGCCCCTAACTCTCCTGTAAAGGAGACTAGGGGGCCGGGGGGAGGACTGTACTTTCAGACTTTCAAGATTCTGTTAACGTCGCTTTACAATAAAGTAGAATTAGCTTATCTGGTCGTGTTTCCTGTCTGGTCTACCTGATAAGGCTGATATCAATCTTGCAAGTCTGAAAGTATAACTCTCCCACCCTCTCCTTTGCAGCCTGAGAAACTAGGGAGGGTCCCTTCTGAGCCTCTTGCCCCACCCACTATCCAGCTGTGGGCTATGCTCTCTCTTATCTGACCATTCCCTCGGCAGCGTCTCTTCGCCCTGTCTCTCAAGGTCTTTCCCACATGCCATTGTGGGTGATTGGGGTATTCAAGGAGGCCTGGAGCAACTCAAGTTAACCATCTGACTGTGGCGTGACTTTTATAGCTATTCCCATCCTCTCAGCTGGATCCGCTTTCCAGGTACTTATGAGCAGGGGCACCTATGGAGGGAGGGGGTCAAAAAAAGTCTGTGATGGGCGAAAATGTGCTAATGAAGCCCTGCCCCCTCTACAAAAAACACATGTAAAATAGGGCAGGGCTGTGATGTACAGTCATGGCTGCCACCTTGACTTCTTTGACCCCCACACGTGCCTGTGAGCATAAAAAGTTCCTAAAATAGGATATATGCTCCTTTGTAATCCTTGGCGAAAAGGCAGGACGTAAATATACTGGAAGGAATAGGGTTGTGCATGTTTCAAAAAGAATTCAGAAGAAATGCTTTGGACCCATGCAAATGACTCTAATGTCACTCTTCCGTCAGCCACAACTGATTGAAATGAAAACATGAACATCGTTAGGTTGCTTTAATGAATAGAGAAAAATGCTGCACTCGTGGGGGTTTGGAAGCACTTCCAAATATTTTTTGAAGACCTAGCCCATAGCTTTCCAAACTGTGTGTTGCGACATAGTACTGTGTCACCTGCGGGGCCCAGGTGTGTTGCAGGAAAACCCGGAAGCACTGATGGTGTGCTGCTGCCGCTGCGCACAGTAGCGCGTGCGGTGGGTGGCGGGCCATCAGCGCTTACGGGTTTTTGCGCAGCACACCAGGACACCAGTGCCGCAGCCGCTGCAGCACGCAAAAACCTGAAAGCACCACCACCGCCGCAGTGCGCGAAAACCTGAAAGCGCCGCGGTGGCGGAGTGCGAAAACCTGGAAGCGCGGGGCTTCTGGGTTTTTGCGCGCTGCCGCCGCAGTGCTTCCAGGTTTTCGCACGCCGCCCTGGGGCTTCCAGGTTTTCACGTGCCGCCATTGGTGTGTCGCCAACGGGAAAAGTTTGGAAAGCCCTGACCTAGCCAATAGCACTCACCATCCTGTCCTTCTGTAAAATAATATCTTGCTTATTATTCTGCTTTCTCTGGTGACAGCAAGAGAACGGGGGACATCTCTCTACCCCCTTCCCGTCTATGATATTTGTATCCTGCTAGAGCTGTACGTTTTTAAATTTTTATTTATTTATTTATTTACTTGACTTTTATGGCCGCCTGTCTCAAACAAGTGACTCTGGGTGGCAAACAATCATAAAATCAATTAAAACCAGATACAAAACAATACATAAAGGAGCATCAGCCATTTAATTTCCCCAGTTCTCCTTAACTGTATCCACCTGTGATATTATGGCACCATATAGCCAGTCCAATTGATTGACAGAAGGCATCCCAAAGCCACATCAGAGTGAGGGCAAAAGCTTCCTGCCTTCTTTCTGAATAGGCTACATAATTTTTCTCCTATTTTACAAAACTTCAAAACTCCTACTACTACTGAAACATGGGAGTGGGCATTTTGCAAAAGATGTCCTTACCTGTCCCCGGATCAATTCCAATTTTTCACATCGTGATGGAACCTCTGCCATGCTCTGCAAATGGATCTGCTCAGGAACTTCACCCTACAGTTCCTGTTTAAAACTAAAACTGCTGTCCTTGATGACTGCATTTGAAAAACCAAGCTAATCTAGGTTAAAATGGTGTTGGGTGGTTTGTACTCATCATATTGTAGGAACGTGACCCTCATCTTCCCATGTTATCTGAACCAAACCCTATTGGGTATTGCATGTTATTTGAATGTAACAGCCATGTTTTTGTCCTTGGATTTAGGATTAAGTGTGAATCTAGAAAAAGTGCATCCAGTGTCAGGAGCGAGCCTGGCCCTGCCGCCATGCTGGATTCTGAGTCGGAGGAAGACGAGCCGTTAACAGGAAGAAGCTGCAATGGCGCGAAAGTTGAATCCGAGCTGGAGCCGTTGATTGGAGGTAGCCTGGAAGGAGAAACACCTCCGCCCATCAGTGCGCGGCAAAGGAGGTGGGAAAGGCGGGCCGAGCATTGCTGAGCCCGATTGGCTCCTGGCTGCAAACGGCGCAAAACTCAACGAATAAAAGGGCTAGCACACCCAGCACCGGTTGCCGGAGACAATAGTTCTATCTCAGCGCCCACGTGCTCCACGGATCGCGTTCCTGTCGACACGTGCGATTCCATGCCGGAGACTAGTGCCACTGCCGTCCGAGGATATGTTTCCGAGCCACATTCTGCTTCCGCTCCGGATCCTACCTCCACACCAGACCCTCTCGCCACCGGGATTCCTGCCACCGAGCCCTGCCCTGAGATCGCCGCTCCGGACCCTGCACCTCTGTCTTGCCTTGCTGCCATGCGCCCATCTGCTCTTCAGTCGTCGTACACTACCACGTGTTCTCCGGAGGTTCCGTCTTGCCTTGCTACCGTGCATCCGTCCACTCTCCAGCCACCGCCTGCTGCCACGTGCTTCCCGGAGGTACAGACTTGCCCTGCTACCGCACACCCGCCTGAATTCCTGCCGTGTACTGAGGCCACGTGCCCCGCTGCCTTGCCTTACCACCACGCCTCCGCGTGAAACTCAGCCTTGCTCTCTTGCTGTTCAGAATTCCGGTTTCGAGCCTTGGCCCATTTCCGCAACCAGTCGAGCTCCTACGGAAGGGCATTTCCAGGACCCAGCCAGTAGTGGGTCGGTGCCCTTTGCAAATTGGGCTGTATTTTGTGATTTTGTAAATAAATATCTTTAAACACCGCTTCCAGTGTTGAGCTTTGTCGGGACAGGACATCCAGAGAAGGGAAGTGAGGTGAAGTACGTAATAAAGTCTTCTTCAAGTCAAGCTGAACTTGTGGAGATTTCACGGAGACATCCAGGTAGGTGTTTTGGACAATAATATGGAAGTGGGAAGTCCAAATTCCCTAAATGCCCCACCTTACCTTTCCATCCTGTTGACCTCTCCTATTATTTTTTTTTCTTGACTTCCCTCCCTGATCAGCCTACCATTATGGGCTTCTCTAGTGGTCCCTCCTCCAAAAAAGCTTAATTTTTTGCAATCCACCGATGCCTCTGCTGTATCTCTGAGGCGGTGTGCCAGTTCTTTCTTCCTTTCATCACTAGATCTTCACTTCCCCCTCTTTGGAGCTAGCAGCAGATTTGCAGTTCCCTCCCTCTTCCAAGCTGAGTCATGAATGTGGAGAGTGACTCAGCAGGAGCCTCAACCACCATCCTCTCCACCCCTGCCCAGCCATTTCCCTTGCTTTTCAGCAGCGGCCTTTCCGGGAATCACTTTTCAAGTTAAGGGTCTATCAGCAGCTCCTCCTCCTCTGTGATGAATGGAACAAAGGACTCCAGCTTCTTGTTTCTTGAAAAAAGCACTTGTTGGATGGAGATTTTCAGAAAAGGCTCTTTAGAGGATTGATTTTTGAATGCCTTCCCAAGAATTGAGGTTAAATAAATGGCATATTCATTGAATACTTATCGGCAAACTGACGTTGGATCATTCAGCATGGCATCGCACCCTAGATGTGAAGAGAGAGAAGGAGGCATTGAAGGTTTTTCTTCCGGATGGGTTCATCCTCCGCTGTTGATGCTCCCCTGGCAACCGTTGCCATAGGAACGTCTGAGTGCTTCCTCCCACCTCTCCCTTAGCAACCAACATCAAGAAGGGATCTCCATGCCTTTAGCATCAGTTGCCATTTTTACATTTTCCTGCACTCCCTTGCCAGAGGCGCTGTGGGTAAAAAGTGAAGGGCCGCCGGTGGGAGTGTGAGAAGTAAAACCAAGCAGTTAATTTTTAACAGAAGTTGTATGTGTATAACATAATGGGCTAACAACTTTGCAAGAAGGCAGTTAGGCCTGTACCACTTTGCAACAGTTACAATAAGTGGACAATAGAAGGGTGGGGCTTGCAATACTTATGCGGCCGGAAAGGTGTACACCCAAAACTCCTATCCAATGGGAGTTGAGGGGAAGGAATGGTGTGATCGGGAATGTGTTTAAATATGCTATGCTGGATCGATGATGGTGTGTTCCCTCACTTACGGTGGTGGGTGCACCCTTTTGCAAAAGAATTTAATAAAGCTGTTTCTTAGAAACTCAGCAAACTGTGGGCATCATTTCTCACAGGAGGGAGAAGGTGCATCTCTTCACAGAACCCATTTATTTATTTATTTTATTTATTTAACTTATTTATACCCCGCCTATCCCCTCCCTAATGGAGGACTCTAGGCGGCTTACAACATCATTAAATATTTAATTATACATCCATATATATATTACAGTGCACTGCGCGATTAGGGAGGGGGTGAGGGAACCGACTCTTCTTTTTCAGGCATCAGAACTACAAGCCCCAGAATGCTTCGCTTTCGGAGCCGGCTGCTGACGTCCCGGAAGTTGTTAATTTGGGATCCGTCGTCCTCTGCCTCCATTCAGCCGCCATCCACGGGCCTCTCCAGATCTTCGTCTTCGGTTCCGAGGGCGACTCCCCGACAGGACGCCAGCATATTGCCCCACGTGAGTGGTACCCATTTATCTACTTGCCTTAGCTTTCGAATTGCTGGGTTGGCAGAAGCTGGGGCTAGTGACGAGAGCTCACCTCGCCACACGGATTCGAACTGCTGACCTTATGGTCGGCAGACTAACAGCTCAGCGGTTTAACCCGCTGAGCTACCGCGCCCCTTCATTTAACGAGGTTAGGTTAAGATCTAATGTCTGCATTCACACCACACGCTAAGCTGGGTTAGATTTATACTTGCCTTTGTGGGTTGGTGTATGGTACACACTAAGCCTGTTTCTTTAGTGCATGGTTCAGTGTACTGTGCAAACCCAGAAATGAGATTCTTTCCATCACCAGGTTGAATGTGTTGTGGGAATACAGCTGGTCCATATTGTAAAGTTAAGCTTTACATTCAAATTAACCATCCGTTTGATGCTTTCTAGCAGTTTGCTCAGGGCACGATGGCTCAGCAGGTAAGACGCCAGGCTTGTCGATCGGAAGATCGCAAGTTCGGAGGTTTGAGACCCGAGACCCGTGTGACGGAGTGAGGTCCCGCACTCACCCCAGCTCTTGCCAACCTAGCAATTTGAAAGCATGCAAATGCAAGTAGATGAATAGGTACCACTTCGGTGGGATGGTAACAGCGTTCCGCACGTGTCATGCCGGCCACATGACCGCAGAAGCGTCTTTGGACAACACTGGCTCTTCGGCTAACAAACGGAGATGAGCACCGGCCCCTAGAGTCGGACACAACTGTGTAGGTGGAAACCTTTTAAGCAGTTTGCTCAAAAAGAAGATTGTGGGAGGTCAAGAATCAGCATTCCAAAGAGTATGAGGGTAGGGTCTGAAAATCCATATATAAATGTCTAAGGCAAAATTGGAAACTCCTTCTCCTCCCCCTCCCCTCCCCTCCCCTCCCCTCCCCTCCCCCCTTCCTTCCTTCCTTCCTTCCTTCCTTCCTTCCTTCTTCCCCCTCCCTCCCTCCCTTCCTTCCTTCCTTCCTTCCTTCCTTCTCCTCTCCATCCCTCCCGTCCCCTTCCCCTTCCCCTTCCCCTTCCCCTTCCCCTTCCCCTTCCCCTTCCCCTTCCCCTTCCCCTTCCCCTTCCCCTTCCCCTTCCCCTTCCCAGGGTTTTAACCAATAAAAAATCGTGTTGTTTCCTAAAATCGTGTCGTTTCCTTCCCGGGGTTTTAACCAATAAAAAATCGTGTCGTTTCCTTCCCCTTCCCCTTCCCCTTCCCCTTCCCCTTCCCAGGGTTTTAACCAATAAAAAATCGTGTCGTTTCCTAAAATCGTGTCGTTTCCTTCCCGGGGTTTTAACCAATAAAAAATCGTGTCGTTTCCTAAAAAAATCGTGTCGTTTCCTTCCCCTTCCCCTTCCCCTTCCCGTTCCCCTGACAGCCCTCCAGATACTTGAAGACAGACATCATGTCTCCCTGTAGCTCTCTCTTTTCCAGGCAATGCAAAGTCTCCAGCCATTCCTTGTAGGGCAAAGCTTTCCAAACTGTGTGTCGCGACACAAAAGTGTGTCGCCACACACAGTCTGGTGTGTCGCCACACAACCTGGAAGCACTGATCATCATCAGCGCTTCCGGGTTTTCCCACGGCGACACACCAACTGCAGCGCGCAAAACCCGAAAGCAGCAGCAGTGCTTCCGGGTTTTTGCGCGCTGCCGCACTTCCGGGTTTTCCCACGGCGACACACCAATGCCGGTTGGTGTGTCGCCGCAGGAAAAACTTTGGAAAGCTCTGTTGTAGGGGGTTGTTTTGACCAGTAATTCTCTCTCAGCCAGTCTGTCCTGAAGCCAAACCTGGAGATGCCTACATACAGCAGGTCGCGCTCTGCTTGTGAGAGAATTCACCTTGCCTATAGGAAACAACAACATCTAGCCAACCTTCTCTGATCTTGAAAAGCCGAGCAGAGTCAGAAGTCATTTGACTTTGGATGGGAGACCCCCAGGAGATCCCAGGGCCATAGGCTAGACTGGGCAGTCAGAAAAATACAACTCTGAAGAAGCCATTGGCAAAACACAATGGCAGTTGCCATGAAAGCAAGGTGGACTATCTAGGTGGTTACCCATAGTGAAGCTCAAAATGAGGGAGACTTTACTCAAAGCTTAGGGCTGTGTACGTCCCAACTTGGAGCTTCTTGCCAGAAGAGTGGATTAAGGACTCCCGTGATCACCTGGTGGCCAGCCTCCAGCAATCATCATGAATTCACTGTAGGGAGCCATGGAGGTGACCTTGGAGAAGGCATCCAGAAGCCATTTGGACAACAACGGGTGCAGAAGAAGCATGGGTTCAGCCCAGGGTGGCCGGAAAGTATTAGAAAAAGACTGGCTTCCCCCAACCCCCTGGGGCATCAGAGGGAGGGAAGGGAAAACACAGGCCAACCTGCAAGATGCTGTTACTGGAGCCCATCTCAATAGAGTTGAGTTCTAATCTTCTTCTTCCGTTTCCTAATCTGGTCTGCCTGGTAGGGCTGACATTGACTGATGGTCAATGACCATCAAGTCGGTGTTGATTCTTGGTGACCACATAGATCGACTCCTCCAGGGCAAAGCAACCATCATAGCTCAAAGCAAGTCATCATCTTTCCAATTTCCTTTTATTTCAGCCGAGTTTCAGGGTACACGGCGTGAAATTTGGAGCTGACCCATTTTTTCCTCTTGGCTGAACCCAGCTCCTTTGGGGATAGAACATCTGGCTGGTTGCTCAAAGTTCTTTTGGGACTTACACGCTCTGCAGCTCAGCCACCTTGCTGTTCGAAGACCTAAGACTGAAGCAGGGCTTCTGATAGGCACACCTGTGTCCACACGATGGTACCTTTAACCTGGTAACAGAACGAAACCCGTTTCTGAGTTTGCACAAGACAAGAAACCACCTAGCAATGAAACCGGCTTGGTCTGCCCAACGCAGTAGGCACCAATAAGATAACCAAAGTAAAAGGTTACAACTAGGCAAGCATCGGCTAGATCTTCTCCCTGACCTGATTTAGTGGGTTGTGTGGACGCAGCCCAGGTGAGAATCCCAACATCCTCTGTTGCATGTGTCCCTTTCAAGCGCAGGTTTGCAGCATCCATGTGGCAGGGAAGGTAGACCCCAAGATTACAAATCAGCATGGCAAGTGGGAGTTCCAAGAATCATAATCCCAGCCCATCTGGAGGGGGGGGGGGTTCCAGGTTAGAGAAGAATGGTTGTTAGTTCTGGGAGAAGACTTGGATTGGCCCAAATTGTTGAATTGTACCCAGGTTAGTTAGGATGCCAGTACTGGTGATGTGGCGTGGTGTGTGACGTGGGAAAGGGGCGTGGTGGCTCAGCGGGTAAGGCGCCAGGCTTGTCGATCGGAAGGTCGCAAGTTCGGAGGTTCGAATCCCTAGCCCTGCGCGACGGAGTGAGCTCCCACACTAGCTTCAGCTCTTGCCAACCTAGCAATTCGAAAGCATGCAAATGCAAGGAGATGAATAGGTACCACTTTGGTGGGATGGTAACAGCGTTCCGCGCGCGTCATGCGGCCACATGACCGCGGAAGCGTCTTCGGACAACGCTGGCTCTTCGGCTAACAAACGGAGAGGAGCACCAGCCCCTAGAGTCAGACACGACTGCACAAATGTGCGGGGGGAACCTTTACCTTTACTTTACTGGTGATGTGCAGGAATAAATAGAAACTCTAGGAAACAAACTGCATTTAATTAGATCAGGTGCTCGCAATGCCTGAGGAGCTGCAAACATTTATTCAAGTCAGTAAAAGGCCCCAGAGGAGCTAGAAAAACCATCCAGCCATTTTTATCCAGGGGGACCTTCCGAAAGAATCAATCAAATGAAAGGTCAGAGCAGTGTTTCTCAACCTTGGCAGCTTGAAGATGTGTGGACTTCAACTCCCAGAATTCCCCAGCCAGCCATGCTGGCTGGGGAATTCTGGGAGTTGAAGTCCACACATCTTCAAGTTGCGAAGGTTGAGAAACACTGGGCTAGAGTATTGGTTGTTCTGAAGAACAGATGTGAGAGCGCCAGCAACCTTTTGCAATATTTTTCACACTTGGTTTTCAAAGCTATTTTGGGCTCCTGCGTGTATGGTGCGTTCTCAGGGACAGATAAGTCTACCCCTTTCCTGTCAGGCACAAGGCATCAGGCGAGATCCGGTTTCCGTCTGGTGAAGAAGCTGAATCCAATCCAATGAGTCAAACCGGTTTAGGAAAATCGAGCTGATTTGGTCTGGATTCCTGAATGGCCTGCTTTTATTGCAGCTGAGTCCGTTTTCTGAACAAAATTAGGAAAGGCCGTTTTTATGCAAACACGCCAAAGGCCAAATCTATTCAGTTGGGGGTTCAATTCGACCTAGTGCTCCACTTGATTCAGAAATCCATTCCAAGATTCAACTGAACCATGGTCAAATCTCCAGATAAAATCTTTGCACAGCCCTGCTACCAATCAGCACCCGATTAAGCGTGAGACCTACAGCATAATGTTGCCATATTGTCAGAAGTGAAATTGAGTACAGCTATTCTTTTACAGAAGTGACTCCATTTTGATTTCATTCTAACCCTCTGCATGGGTCAGAGGGCATCCTAAGTTCAACATTCCTAATTCAGAATATTGCAAGGGGCTGTAAATAATTACCCAGAAGTCATCCTAGAGAGATAGGGAAGCAATTCTACTTGTTTAGAAAGCAAAATCTCATCAAGAAAGAAACCCCATTGTAAAGAAGAAATAAGGAATGTTTTCTTTTGAAGTGCAGAGAGATAAGGGAAGCAACCGAAGGGAGTGAGGCATAAACTCCAGGGAAGGGAACTGGGACTTATCTGGAAAGGATGGAGGGAGGGGGAGATGAAGGATTGAGGGGAGGGGTGTTTAAGGGTATGTTGTTGTTGTTTATTCGTTCAGTCGCTTCTGACTCTTCGTGACTTCATGGACCAGCCCACGCCAGAGCTTTCTGTCGGCGGTCACCATCCCCAGCTCCCCCACGGTTGAGTCTGTCACCTCCAGAATATCATCCATCCATCTTGCCCTTGGTTGGCCCCTCTTCCTTTTGCCTTCCACTTTCCCTAGCATCAGCTTCTTCTCCAGGGTATCCTGTCTTCTCATTATGTGGCCAAAGTACTTCAGTTTTGCCTTTAATATCATTCCCTCAAGTGAGCAGTCTGGCTTTATTTCCTGGAGTATGGACTGGTTTGATCTTCTTGCAGTCCAAGGCACTCTCCGAATTTTCCTCCAACACCACAGTTCAAAAGCATCTATCTTCCTTCGCTCAGCCTTCCTTATGGTCCAGCTCTCACAGCCATAGGTTACTACAGGGAATACCATTGCTTTAACTATGCGGACCTTTGTTGTCAGTGTGATGTCTCTGCTCTTAACTATTTTATCAAGATTTGCCATTGCTCTCCTCCCAAGAAGTAGACGTCTTCTGATTTCCTGGCTGCAGTCAGCATCTGCAGTAATCTTTGCGCCTAGAAATACAAAGTCTGTCACTGCGTCCACTTTTTCTCCCTCTATTTGCCAGTTATCAATCAAGCTGGTTGCCATAATCTTGTTTTTTTTTTTTTTTGAGGTTTAACTGCAACCCAGCTTTTGCACTTTCTTCTTTCACCTTCGTCATAAGGCTCCTTGTCAGAGGGAGCGCGTGGAGATGGAGCGGCCTGCCTCTCTCCTAGGCACCAGTGATCCACGTACTATGCAGTAAATAGACTCCAAACAGAAGTTATATCAAATATCCTATTTACTTTATATACATACGTATTTACAGATCACTTCCACAAGTAACAAATGATACACCATCAACGATACAGCTTTCACGAGGTAAAATGGGAATAATGGGAAATGAGAATGTCCCTGCATATATAGTGAACCTGACCAATCACATTATAGGTCACTCTCGTTATTCACCACACCCAACCTAACTCTAAGCACCTGTTGAATGAGTCACACATGACACATCATTCCTACAACAATGGCTGCTAATTGGGTGACTGTGCAGATTATTTCACCTCTCACCTAGAAATCAAGCCTCTCTGTATAATTTATATCTAGCAGTAAATTCCTGGGTTTATCAAACCCTAACACCCCTTCAATTTACAATAGATATTACATTCAATTGTACAGAATAGAAGACATACACATTTGAGATACACACATCCTATGTCTATCTATGCTTAGAGGCTTTGTCATCACATCTGCTACATTACACTCAGATGGACAAAATTGCAAATCAATACAATACAATACACTTCCAATTATTGACTGATCACATATTCTTGATCACATGAAGTTTGTTCATCGTCTCCAGTCTCTGTCATGACAAAATCTGTTGTCATCGGGGTTGGAACTTCCTTGCACTGTTCCATATTGTTCTCTCTTAGCAGTGCTTCAATTTTCTTCCGCTGCTCTAGAACATAACCCCCATCAACCTTCTGAATACCCATGCCTAGGTAATTCTTAATTTCTCCCAGATCTTTGACATCAAAGTGCTGTTTCAGATTTTCAGTAAATTCAATTACCCTGCTTTGATCTTTCGCTATAAGACACAAATCGTCTACAAAAATCAAAAGCAAAATCTGTTCATCGTTTTCGCATTGCTTTACATACAGACATGGGTCAGCTATACTACACTTGAATCCCATTCTTTGTAATTCCTTATCTAACCTAAGATTCCAGCAACGTGCCGACTGCTTGAGTTCATACAATGCTTTCTGCAACTTGTATACCCTTCCTGCAATCTTTGATTCATAACCTGGGGCTTCAATCATATAGATCTCTTCATTCAAATCAGCATGCAAATATGCTGTTGTGATATCATAATGCTGTACTACACAATTCCCAGCTGCTGCCATTGCTAAGGCAAACCTAAATGTCTCCCCTCTTAGCGTTGGTGCAAAAACTTCATCATAAGTCTGATTCTTTATCTGGGAAAATCCTTGTGCTACCAACCTAGCCTTATACTGAATATCACCATTCACTAAGGTTTTCTTCTTATACACCCATCTACAGCCTACTGCTCTATGCCCCTCAGGCAGCCTAGTAGATTTGAAAACGTTATGAGAATTAATGGCTTTCATTTCCACATCCATAGCAGCTTTCCATCTACTCTGCTCATGTTGTGGCAACTTCAATACGTAATTACGAGGTTCATAATCAATAAAACACACTTTTACATCACCTGGTGTATAACGCTGAGGTGGTATGCCCTTGTTAACTCTCTCAGATCTACGCAACACTGTAGCATCCTGCATCATTGGCACACTAGGAGTTAATTCCTCTTCCTTCTTAATTACATCAGTGGCCTCTCTCCACTCTGAAAACTCAAAACGTCCCTGACTAGGAAGATAAACCTCACTACTCCCGTGTAATCTCTGCCAATTGCTATGCTCACTAAAACTTGCTGATCTAGAAATAACAACTTTCCTGCCATCAGTGAACCTATATCTCTTGGTCCCTGGCTCATACCCCACAAACGTCATCTTCTGTGCTTTTGCCTGTCCTTTCCTGCGTACCTCCTTATGCACATGAACATAGGCAGTGCACCCAAACACCTTCAAATGAGCTAATGGTGGCTTCTTGCCATATAACATATAATATGGAGTTTGGTTTACAGATACACTCCATAATCTGTTAATTAAATAATTAGCAGTTAATATTGCCTCTCCCCAGTATCCACTTGATAACCCTGAGTCAGCAATGAGTGAATCCTTCACTGTCTGCAATGCCAAATTCCTACGTTCAGCCACGCCATTCTCAGCTGAACTATGTGGGTTAGTTCTCCTATGCACAATGCCCCTTCTACCGAGCCATTGCTGAAAACTCCCACTCAGAAACTCTGTACCCCGGTCAGTTTGTAAACTACACACCTTTGTGCTATACCTACGTTCCACAAACTGCACCCAGTTTCTAAACTTTTCAAATGTTTGACTTTTAGCTTTCAATAGGTAACAGAACCCAAATCTGGTGTAATCATCTACAATGACTAAAACATATTTAGCACCCCCTATTGAAGCTGGTAATGGACCAATTAAGTCAGTGTGAACTAATTCAAAACATTTATGTGACTTCCTATCACTGAATTTGCTCACAGGAAACACCTTTGACTTTGCAACCTTACAAGCTATGCAATCCAAATACACTTGGCACTTTTTCAATTCCATTCCAGAACTTGCTTCTGACATCTTTTCAATCACTTTGAAACTCGGATGCCCAAGCCTTCTGTGCCACAGGTGCGCACATGAATCATGTGTTGGCTTATTAATCATAGCTACACCATGATGGTTGCTGCTTGTCCTGGTTTGTACAATTTCATATAAATTGTTCTGCAAAATACCTTTGCCACAAACATTGTTATCTTTCATAACAATACATTCATTATTACCAAACTGTACAGTATAACCCTGTTTATCCAATTGTGACACACTAATTATATTGTACTCCAGTTCAGGTACACACAACATTGATAATTCAATATTTAACCCTGGTACATATACAAATCCTTTACCAGTCACAGATGCAATACATCCATTAGCTAGAGTAACATGATCTTTATCAGCCTGCCTAAAACTCTTAAACGTCTGTCTGTTACTCCCTATATGCTGACAAGCCCCACTGTCAAGTAAAAATGGTCCCTTTAAATTTTGTTCTACACTTGAACTAATTAAAGACAGCTGTGCAGCGTCTCCCGGCTTGGAAATTTTCAGCTTAGCCTTCGGCTTCCGTTTCTTATCACAATCCCGCAACAAATGCTTTTGTGACCCACAGCAGAAACATTTTCTCTTCACAAATAATACATTGTTTTGGTTATCAGAACATTCCTTAACACAAACACTGTTTTGCTTAGCACTAATTACATTAGAACACTGCTGCCTTCTTTGCTCTTCTTCTAAAAGCCTGCTAGATAAGTATCTTATGGTTAAATCTTCCTCAGATAACGAACCAAAGCTAATTGCCAAAGTATCCCACGTTTCATTTAGAGAACTGAGAATTATATACACTTTGTTAGCTTCTGTAAATTGCATATCTCTCTGAGCCAACTCCTGGAACAACCCTGTCATATAATGCAGGTGATCCCTTATGTTATCAGATACCCCTAATCTAGCGTGATAAAGTTTTCTTGTTAGTAAAACTTTACATAACGGTGAGCTTCTTAGATAAACATTCTTTAAAGCTTCCCAACACTTATAGGCTAACTGACAGTCTCTAACATAACACAATTGGCTATCTTCCAGACATAAAATTATGCTTGCCAATGCTCTCTCGTCCTTTAGAGCAACTTCTTCATCTTCCAGGTCTGGTTCAGGGCAAAGTACACTCCTCCAAAGCCCTTCACACCGAAGATACATTTCCATTTTATATGACCATGATGAATAATTACTGTCATTCAGTCTTTCCAGAGGAAAACCTCCCCCGACTGCCGGCAACATCTTCGCTGTGCTCATCTGTCTTCAGCCCCTTCTGGGCAGACACCGATGATTAAAGAAACAGACCTTATCAGAAAGTCCTCCAGCTGCAAAACAAGCGTAGGAGAGAAAAAACACACACACAGGCACGGAACCTGTTAAAGCTCCAAATCACTCCAAATAGCCACACGACTCCTGGATAGGCTTCCAAAGCTTCCAGCTCACAGACTGCACACGATCCACAGCCAGTGCAAAGCCTTCCGTCGTCTATGGCGTCTCTG
This sequence comes from Charina bottae, assembly GCA_023362775.1. Lineage (NCBI taxonomy): Eukaryota > Metazoa > Chordata > Lepidosauria > Squamata > Charinaidae > Charina > Charina bottae. The sequence continues at coordinate 53,822 of JALMGJ010000033.1, read as the reverse complement.
CCGCCTCTGGGCCCGTAACCCTGTCAGAGGGAGCGCGCGGAGATGGAGCGGCCTGCCTCTCTCCTAGGCACCAGTGATCCACGTACTATGCAGTAAATAGACTCCAAACAGAAGTTATATCAAATATCCTATTTACTTTATATACATACGTATTTACAGATCACTTCCACAAGTAACAAATGATACACCATCAACGATACAGCTTTCACGAGGTAAAATGGGAATAATGGGAAATGAGAATGTCCCTGCATATATAGTGAACCTGACCAATCACATTATAGGTCACTCTCGTTATTCACCACACCCAACCTAACTCTAAGCACCTGTTGAATGAGTCACACATGACACATCATTCCTACAACAATGGCTGCTAATTGGGTGACTGTGCAGATTATTTCACCTCTCACCTAGAAATCAAGCCTCTCTGTATAATTTATATCTAGCAGTAAATTCCTGGGTTTATCAAACCCTAACACTCCTCAACTCCTCCTCGCTTTCAGCCATCAAAGTGGTATCATCTGCATATATAAGATTGTTAATGTTTCTTCCAGCGATTTTAACTCCAGCCTTGGATTCCTCAAGCCCAGCACGTCACATGATGTGTTCTGCGTACAGGTTGAATAGGTAGGGTGAGAGTATACAGCCCTGCCATACTCCTTTCCCAATCTTAAACCAGTCCATTGTTCCGTGCTCTGTTCTTACTGTTGCTACTTGGTTATACAGATTCCTCAGGAGGCAGACAAGATGACTTGGTATCCCCATACCACCAAGAACGTGCCACAATTTGTTATGATCCACACAGTCAAAGGCTTTAGAATAGTCAATGAAACAGAAATAGATGTTTTTCTGAAACTCCCTGGCTTTCTCCATTATCCAGTGGATATTGGCAATTTGGTCTCTAGTTCCTCTGCCTTTTCTAAACCCAGCTTGTACATCTGGCAATTCTCGCTCCATGAATTGCTGGAGTCTACCTTGCAAGATCTTGAGCATTATCTTACTGGCATGTGAAATAAGTGCCACTGTTCGATAGTTTGAACATTCTTTAGTGCTTCCCTTTTTTGGTATGGGGATATAAGTTGATTTTCTTCCAATCTGATGGCCATTCTTGTGTTTTCCAAATTTGCTGGCATATGGCATGCATCATCTTGACAGCATCATCTTGCAAGATTTTAAACAGTTCAGCTGGGATACCGTCGTCTCCTGCTGCCTTGTTATTAGCAATGCTTCTTAAGGCCCATTCAACCTCACTCTTCAGGATGTCTGGCTCGAACTCACTGACCACACCGTCAAAGCGATCTCCAATATTATTATCCTTCCTATATAGATCTTCCGTATATTCTTGCCACCTTTTCTTGATCTCTTCTGCTTCTGTTAGGTCCTTACCATCTTTGTTTTTGATCATACCCATTTTTGCCTGGAATTTACCTCCGATGTTTCTAATTTTCTGGAAGAGGTCTCTTGTCCTTCCTATTCTATTGTCTTCTTCCACTTCCGCACATTGCTTGTTTAAAAATAATTCCTTATCTCTTCTGGCTAACCTCTGGAATTTTGCATTTAATTGGGCATATCTCCCCCTGTCACTGTTGCCTTTTGCTTTCCTTCTTTCTTGGGCTACTTCCAGTGTCTCAGCAGACAGCCATCTTGCCTTCTTGGCTTTCTTTTTCTTTGGGACATTTTTTGTTGCCGCCTCCTGAACAATGTTGCGAACTTCTGTCCATAGTTCTTCTGGGACCCTATCTACTAAATCTAGTCCCTTAAATCTATTCTTCACCTCCACTGCATATTCCTTAGGAATATTAGTGAGCTCATATCTAACTGATCTGTGGGTCTTCCCTATTCTCTTTAGTCTGATTCTAAATTTTGCAATAAGAAGTTTGTGATCTGAACTACAGTCAGCTCCAGGTCTTGTTTTTACCAGGTGGGCTGTGACATACTTGTGCTCATTTCTTGATGCCTGGGCCAAGGAGCATGGAGATGAAGGACCTCTCATTGCACACTCATCTCTGCCTGGCTTCCCACCTTTCCAGTAATCCTTGGAGAAGAAGAATAAAGAAACTTCTCCAGTGGGATGTGGAGGAGGAGGAGGGGAAGGAGGAGGGGGAGGACGAGGGGGAGGGGAGGAGGAGGGGGAGGGAGGAGGGGGAGGGGAGGGGAGGGGGAGGGGGAGGGGGGAGGGGGAGGGGGAGGAGGAGGAGAGGAAGGAGGAGGGGGAGGAGGGAGAGGAGGGGGGAGGGGGAAAGGGGGGAGGAGGAGGAGGGGCAGGGGAGGGGAGGGGAGGGGGAGGGGGAGGGGGAGGGGAAGGAGGATCTTTCTTTCTTTTTTTTTTTATTAATACAAAATTTTATTTACATTCAACATAAAATTTTATACAACACATAACATTTTGTAACAAGTTATATATACATATTATTCATACAATTCCATTCGATATTCAATGTCTAACCTTTTATTTTTATCATCCTTCTCTCCTTTTCCCTCTTACTTCCTTCTTTCCCCTCTCTGATCTTATACCCGGCTTCTACTTTTCTCCTGACCTTCTAAGAACCATTCTTCCTCTTTTTTATCTATTTCTAATTCATTCTATTTCATTAACTATTTTCTTTCTCTTCTTTTTTTTTTAATTAAAAATACATTTTATTTATATTCAACACAAGCTTTTACATAACCTCTATCACATATCCACCTTCCATCAAGTCTATATACAATTCAGTAATATCTATTTTTCATTCTTTATCTCATGTCTTTCTTTTTCCTTCTTTATTTCCTCTTTGTCTCGTACCATCTCCTACTTTCCTCCTACCTCCCTAATTCTCCTTCCTTCAATATATATATATATATATATATATATATATATATATATATATAAATAAATAAATAAATAAATATTCTCTTAGGTTTTTTCCCTCTTGGTTTATACAACTTGTCCACACAATACAAACATATATATACATCTTTAAAATTACTTCCGGCTTTCTTAACTTAGAACTTAAATGTAACTGTTTAGTATACATTTTCTCTCTTACTTCTTCTAGATTATTATTATTTCCCCCCTCTTACTTTTTTCTATCAATCTATTTGTTATTTTTTTTTTAATTTTTTATTCTAATCTCTGTTTTATTTATTTTATATCGTATTCTTTTTTAATATATTCTGTAAAGGGGTTCCATATTTCCTTATATTTCCCTGTTTCTTTCCCTTTTATTAAATTAGTCAATTTATCAGCTTGCATCAATTCCATTATTTTTATAATCCATTCTTCTTTAGTTGGTGTATTTTCTTCTTTCCAATATTGTGCATATTTTATTCTTGCAGCAGTACTTAAATACAAAAATAAATTCCTTTGTCTTTTATTCATATTATCCTCCATTTTTCCTATCAAGTAGAGTTCTGGTTCCTTCTTTCCTTCTTCTATGGCAGAGCTTTCCAAACTTTTCATGTTAGTGACACACTTTTTAGACATGCATCATTTTGTGACACACTCTTACAGCAGGGCATCATTTCGTGACACACTCTTACAGCAGGGCACAAGGCAGGCACTAGGACCTGCGTGGAATCACAGCAGGTTTGGAGGCAGCAGGGCACAAGGCAGGCACTAGGACCTGTGCGGAATCACAGCAGGTTTGGAGGCAGCAAGGCACAAGGCAGGCACTAGGACCTGCGTGGAATCACAGCAGATTTGGAGGCAGCAAGGCACAAGGCAGGCACTAGGACCTGCGCGGAATCACAGCAGGTTTGGAGGCAGCAGGGCACAAGGCAGGCACTAGGACCTGCGCGGAATCACAGCAGGTTTGGAGGCAGCAAGGCACAAGGCAGGCACTGGGACCTGCGCAGAATCCTGGCAGGGCAGGTTTGGAGGCAGCAGGGCACAAGGCAGGCACTAGGACCTGCGCGGAATCACAGCAGGTTTGGAGGCAGCAAGGCACAAGGCAGGCACTAGGACCTGCGTGGAATCACAGCAGATTTGGAGGCAGCAGGGCACAAGGCAGGCACTGGGACCTGCACGGAATCCTGGCAGGGCAGGTTTGGAGGCAGCAAGGCACAAGGCAGGCACTAGGACCTGTGCGGAATCCTGGCAGGGCAGGTTTGGAGGCAGCAAGGCACAAGGCAGGCACTAGGACCTGTGCGGAATCCTGGCAGGGCAGGTTTGGAGGCAGCAAGGCACAAGGCAGGCACTAGGACCTGTGTGGAATCCTGGCAGGGCTCCGAGGAGCAGCAGCAGCTGCGACACGCCCAGACACACCCAGACACTGCAGCCAACACTAACGTGTCCCGACACACAGTTTGGAAAGCTATGTTCTATGGAATTCTTTTCCTGTTGAAGGTTACCAGTGGTAGAAGGACAGTTCTCCAAAAAGTTAACTCTCCCCAAATATGTTAACCACCTCCAGTTGCCATGGCAGAGGAATATGCTTAGCTAGCTAGCTCCCAGAAGCCAGGGAGAAATGGTGGGAAAGGCAGCACGATGAGGTCATAAAGGACCTGCCGGAGAAACATCTTGAAGGTCATCTGGAGGAAGTGCAGAGAAATCCTTTGGCAGCAACCAGCAGGCCACACCTTTTGAGAGGGGAGGGGACAAAGAAGGACCAGATCTATGTGTCAGCTTCACCCACTGCTCTTGAATCTATGGAAACTCAGCCATCTGGAGAGTACGGCTCCTCTTCTAGAGCGTTACCTTCCTCCCCTTGGGTGCATCTCTACCCTGCTGACCGTCAGGGAGGATCAAGCCCTCGCTAAGATCCAGCATGAGGGTTCCATTTCCACTGTCTTGGCACATGGTTACTCTGTTTTTGATTCTCCAAGTCATCACCATAAAGGCCTTCATCCATGCCACTTGTGATCACAACTCTACCTTGCTAGATGTTGGGGTTCTACCAGCTTTTCTTTGGTCTCTCCTGCCTCCAGAAGGACTCCTGGGGATTTGGGTTAAGGTGAAGCCCTTGAACATCTATCATGGCATCAAAGGGCCACCAGCGTCCTCCTCTGTCTTTGTGGCCCTCTTCCATCAGTACAACTGCTCCTTCTCCAAGAAGGTCCTTCACGCCCAGCAGGTTGGTTTCCACGCTGCCATTGTGCACAACGTGACTTCCCATGTACTGGAGAACATGATGCATGAGCCAGGTGCCAAGTGGCACATTCACATCCCAGCTGTGTTCAATGCAGAAGAGACATCTAAGATCCTAAGGCGTCTGCATCGCACTGGGAAATTCCTTTCGGCGGTCCCGATGCCTGAATATTTCCATTTCACCTGGAAAGGTGCTCCTAGGACCCCCCGTCTTGATCCCAGAAACCCCTGCCGGTGTCTTATCCAGCTACCTGGCTATTGTTCACAGATTGCAATGCTTCGCACCTGCTGGGTTTTCTGCCTTTCAGTGTCTGCTGCCTTGATCACCACAATGGTCACGGAGAAGTATCTATCCTGGTGCAAGAAAAGAAGAGCAAGGAGGAACCTCCTTCTCCAAGAACATGGGAAAGAACCAGTCAGCATTTCGTTTACTAGCTCCAAATACCAAGAGTGTGCCATTTGCTTGGACAGGTATATGGAATACGATAGTGTGAAAGTGCTCTCATGTTCCCACGCCTTTCACAGCAGATGCATCGATCTCTGGCATATCACCCAGGCCAGATGTAAGACCTGCCCTCTGTGTATGCAGAAAGTGATGGTGGTCACCCGTCTACAAGCGATGAGGTTATGGAAAGTTGGAGCAAGAGAAAACTCTTGGATGTTGTGGTCTGGCAGAGAACACATTACATCCAACCTGCAGCCGTGTCTGCTGCTCGCCCGGCCGCATCCTCCCCGTTTCTGAAAACGAACCCAAGGGAAAAGGCCAGGAACCAAAGTGGAAGATCAGCGGAGGAAATTTACAGCGATAGATGGAAAGAGCTGGTTGCCCGTGGAACGTGAAAACGCTTCTAATGATCCATATTGTTCAGAAACACCTTCAACCTTGGCCACCGAACATCTTACTGTGATCATCCTGGCAACAGAATGTCTGTTCAGAATGTTCACCAGCCGTCTCAAGGGAGAATAGATAAGAATCGGGGTGGTGGGGGACAACTTTAGAACTTTGCTGCCCAAATGTTGGTGGCTCAAAAAGAAGAAGAATCATAACAATTCTGGTGATCACCCCCCTTGTGATGCGCATCAGGACATTACAGAGAAAGTGTTTATTCAGTCTGGTTCAGTCTCACTCTTGCAGTTTTGTTAGCAGTCAAATGTTGGTAAGGAAGCAAGAAGCAGGGAATTGGCATTGTCTGGTCAAACGGAACATTGTTGTCTTCTTTTCTGGATTCTGGAGATGATTTGGGGGCATCCCTCTGCAAAAATTCCTCCTCCTTTTAGTCTGCCCGATCCCCTCGCAAAGTTGTAAGGTCACCGCACTGTTGCATGGGCAAGTAATCAGGGTCACAGTGCAGATCATAAAATGTCACATAGTCGAGTCAAAAAGGTTCTTGAGAAACCTAACTGTAGGAACACAGAGCAGTGTTTCTCAAACTTGACAACTTTAAGACACGTGGACTTCAACTCCCAGAATTCCCAGGCCAGCCCTGCTGGCCTGGGAATTCTGGGAGTTGAAGTCCACGTGTCTTAAAGTTGCCAAATTTGAGAAACACTGTTGTAGGCCTCCAAGGTTCTTCATTTCAATCCACTATAACCTAGAAGTCCAAATTGGAGAAAATGTGAGCCATTTTATCCACAAATCTCCAGCAAACATGTCTGAGAAGGAAATGGAGCGGACTCACTCCACTTTATTTGATCTCCAATGTAATGTAATGGACCGGGCATTATCTATAAAATCAATAATTATATATTGTTTTTGTTCATTCAGACTTCAGGATTAGCCTGGTGTAAGAATCCAGCCCTTGTTGGCATCCACATGGTGAGATGCTTCTGTTTGGGGGATTAAATCTGCACTTGGCAGTTGCCAAAAGCTGGCGTAAACTTGGATAAGAGGAAATGCAGAACTTTTGATTCTAAACAAGTATTTTTAATGAGTATTTAAGTAATCCCCTGAACTCTCGGTGAGGGCAACATATTCAGAGTTTGCACTAAGCTAGGAGCCATTTTTTACAGATTGCTATGGCTGAGTTCATATAACACAGAAATAACATTATGAGTGAAGGAGAAAAATTCCCCATGATCCATTTTAGGAGTGGAGACTTCACAATCTTCTTGAGCCAAGTTTATTTGAACAGTGCTGGGGACAGACCACGAGGTTCTGCTACTTAAGAAAGTAACAAACAACATTCATATCTGTTTTTCCACCTTGGCCACTTTAAGATGTGTGGACTTCGACTCCCAGAATTCCCCAGCCGCTATGCTGGCTGGGGAATTCTGGGAGTCGAAGTCCACACATCTTAAAGTGGCCAAGGTGGAAAAACACTAATATAGGGAAAGAAGACACCCTAAACACAATTCTTACAGAGGCTTTTCTAACCAGATTTATTTAAAAGGGCAAAGGGATTAGATTTAGGAAATCTTGACAAGTGGATCACTTTCAGGACCAGATTTACTTCTCAGCTCACTAGCGGGGAGACAATGACCGGAAGAGCTGGGTCTCCATTTGCCAGAGAATGGGAGAACGTGCAGATGTTCTAAACTTGCAATACTGTATTTTCCAAACCAGCTCCTCTTCCTCAGGCACCGAGAAGACCACACCATAAAACATCCCTAACAAATACATACTTAGGAAGGGGAAAATATGTATTTCCCACTGCAGCGGTGGCGCAGGGTGTTTGAAATTAATCATTTTCCCCCAAGCCATGCAGATACAAGGACATTCTTTCCTCCCTATGGCATCTCTGCAGCATACATGGTGCCATTTTGAAGTTTCCAAACAGGTAGGGTGATCACACTCAACCCAATTCCAGCTTTCTTTCTCCTTCCTTCCTTCCTTCCTTCCTTCCTTCCTTCCTTCCTTCCTTCCTTCCTTCCTTCCTTCCTTCCTTCCATCCTTCCATCCTTCCATCCTTCCATCCTTCCATCCTTCCATCCTTCCATCCTTCCATCCTTCCATCCTCCCCTCCCCTCCTCTTTGCATTTCTCCAATTGTTGGGATGTATTTCTCTGATTCAAAGCCGCATATAAAAAGCATGTAGGTAGTCCTCACTTAACAATCATTCATTTCGTGATGGTTCAGACTTACAACGGTGCTGGAAAAACCAACTTACAACCGGTCCTCACACTTGTGACTTTTGCAGCGTCCATGTGGTCACGTGGTCACGATTTAGGCACTTGGCAAGCAGTTCGCCTTTATGACCGTTGCAGCATCCCGTGGTCACGTGATCATCATTTTCGACCTTCCGGGCCAGCTTCTGGCAAGCAATATCAACTGGGAACTACATGATTGGCTTAACGACCGTGTGGTTCACCTAATGCCCGCCACAAAAAAGGTCGTAAAATCGGGTCTGATTCGTTTTAGGACCGCTTCACTTAGCAACCAAAATTCCGATCCCAGTTGTAGTAATTAAGTGAGGATTACCAGTACTTTAGGGACAGTAGCATTTTTGGAGAAGAATTTATATAAAATGAATATACCTTATGGAGAAAAGCATATAGAAAAACTCACGATTATATGTATAAATGGATTTTGGGGGGTGGATGTTTTAGGAAAAGATTCACTGGTTTAGAAGCAGGGTTTACGACTGAGGATATGTAAACAATTTGGAAAGTGAAATAAAGATTCCCTTCCAGCTTTAAAATTATATGAACTGTTCCTTCTATTGTGAGTCATATTTATTTTATTTCTGTTTTAGTGTTTGTCTCAGTATTAAAGTTTAATTTTCATTTAGTTTTGCGGTGCCCCAGAAAAATGTTTCGGTGACGGTAGTATAGAAATAGGCTAAAGACAAACGGGCCTAAAGCCAACATCCTTTCCTCGTGTCCCCCTGAAAATGGTTGTTAAAGGCATCCAGTGCAGAATTCTGACAGTCAATTCCCTGATGCAGAATTTTGTTGGCAAACTCCTTAAATCTCCCCAGACTGTTTACAATTTAGGATCAAAGGAAAGAAAACCCTGGAGTTCCTGGTGTATCCATTTGATTAGACCTCTTTTGGTGGGGAGGGAAGAGGAAGAGGGAAGGGGGAGGGGAGGGGGAGGGGGAGGGGGGAGGGGGAGGGGGAGGGAAGGGAAGGGGAAGGGGAAGGGGAAGGGAAAAAGAAGGTTTGCAGGGAGGGGAGGGGAGGGGAGGGGAGGGGAGGGGAGGGGAGGGGAGGGGAGGGGAGGGAAGGGAAGGGAAGGGAAGGGAAGGGAAGGGAAGGGAAGGGAAGGGAAGGGAAGGGAAAATTGAGAGAAGAGAAATGAAGTCTTCATATTTCTGGAGAAGACTTAGCAAATTAACTTATTCCAGTTTATCCTTATCTTTCTAGTTATTAAAAAAAGCTCTTTCTACATTTTCTCTTGAAACACTTTAACGAAGAGCAGGCCTTCATTAGCTTGCAGCTTCGATGCTTAAGGACTAGAAAGTGGGAGAGAGACCAAGCAGAGGGGGAGATGCAGTTACTCCAATCTCCTTTGGCAGTGCGTGGAAGAGCCGCCGTATTAACTCAGATTGAAGGGGACGTGGAGGTCATCTAGTCCACCTCTTGATGACGGCAGTCCCTGGGAAAGCAGAAAATCCCAGGGCTGGGGGCTAGCCTGGGCAGAAGGGCAACTACGGTCCATGTCACCCGGGGCAAACATGGATTCCACGCCCCCCCCCAGGAAACATTTAGTATACAAATACTATTTTGTCATTTTGGTGCCCCCCCCAGCGCGGCGCCAGGGGCACATGCCCCACTTGCCCCCCCCCCCCAGGTGCAACCCTGAGCCCGGGAAGTCAAAACACTTCCCAGAAAGGGGGGGGGGGGAACTGGAAACTGTTTCTGCATTATCAAAGTCAGAAAAGATGGGAGAAAGCCTTCGTCCTTACATCTGGCATAAGTATTCAAAGTTATCTTGCATCTCATCAATTCTATTTAACTACTACACTTAGTTTAAGTGCTGGGGAAATGGTCAGCTCCATAGGAACATTTTTCATGGCTCGACCGGGTTGGATGACCAGCCTCCTGTTCACGCATGCGAACAGTCTTTTCTTTAAATTCCATCTCCAAGCCTAAATTCTTGGGCAACCAAACTGGCATTACAGTAAAAAGGTAAAGGCTCCCCCCGCACATTTGTGCAGTCATGTCCGACTCTAGGGGCCGGTGCTCATCTCCGTTTGTTAGCCGAAGAGCCAGCGTTGTCTGAAGATGCTTCCACGGTCATGTGGCCGGCATGACGCGCGCGGAACACTGTTACCTTCCCACCGAAGTGGTACCTATTCATCTACTTGCATTTGCATGCTTTCGAATTGCTAGGTTGGCAAGAGCTGGAGCTAGTGCAGGAGCTCACTCCGTCACGCAGGGCTAGGGATTCGAACCTCCGAACTTGCGATCTTCCGATCGACAAGCCTGGCGTCTTACCCGCTGAGCCACCACACCCCCCTAGTACATTACAGTACTGCCCTCAAAAGGTAGGTACAGCAGAATTAAAGTCCTGTGGTTGCAGCACATGTACTGTAAATACAATCAATAAATCAAATAAACGTCAAGAGAATGCAAGAATCTGAAAAAGTGTGAAATAAGTTTAAGAAAGAGATGGGGAGAAATGCCAAAATCGGAAAAATGGTATTCCATATTGTGAGATACAAACTAGAGCTCACAAAATAAACCACACAGTAATTAACAGAAAGCTAGCTTGATTTATTATTATTCTTTTTCAAAAGGGTGCCACTCCTGATGCCACAAGTTTGGCTGACAGGAAGCACACTGAATACAAAGACATACAGGCTTTTTATACATTACTCCCTACGCAGTTACAATACCACGGCCGCATAAATGATTAATCTATACCCTTAAACCTCCAGCAAAGGAGATTGTTACCTTGTCGTGGTGCTGGAGCTTGAGCACCTCAATGAAACCATGAGCTAAACCGTGAAGGGACACCCAAGACGGGAAGGTCGTGGCAGAGAGGTCAGACTAAATATGATCCCTGGGGAAGGTAATGGCAACCCACCCCAGTATTCTTGCCATGAAAACTAAATGGATCAGTACAACCAGAGATATGTCGGTATACCATCGGAAGATGGGACTCCCAGGTCGGAAGATGGTCAAAATGCTACTGGGGAGGAACAGAGGATACGTTCAACTAGCCCCAGATGTGATGACGCAGCTAGCTCAAAGCCGAAAGGACGGCTAGCGGCCGACGGTGCTGGTGGTGAACAACGAATCCGATGTTCTAAAGATCAACACACCATAGGAACCTGGAATGTAAGATCTATGAGCCAGGGCAAATTGGATGTGGTTATTGGTGAGATGTCAAGATTAAATATAGACATTTTAGGTGTCAGTGAACTGAAATGGACTGGGATGGGCCACTTCACATCAGATGACCACCAGATCTACTACTGTGGACAAGAGGACCACAGAAGAAATGGAGTAGCCTTCATAATTAATAATAAAGTGGCTAAAGCAGTACTTGGATACAATCCAAAAAATGATAGAATGATCTCAATTCGAATTCAGGGTAAGCCATTTAACATCACAGTGATCCAAATATACGCCCCAACCACAGATGCTGAAGAAGCAGAAGTAGATCAGTTCTGTGAGGATCTGCAGCACCTACTGGATAATACAACAAAAAGAGATGTTATTTTCATTACAGGAGACTGGAATGCTAAGGTGGGTAGTCAGACGACACCTGGAATTACAGGCAACCATGGTCTGGGAGAACAAAATGAAGCAGGACATAGGCTGATAGAATTTTGCCAAGACAACTCACTGTGCATAACAAACACTCTCTTCCAACAACCTAAAAGACGACTTTATACATGGACTTCACCAGATGGTCGACACCGAAATCACATTGACTACATCCTTTGCAGCCAAAGGTGGCGGACATCTATACAGTCGGTAAAAACAAGACCTGGAGCTGACTGTAGTTCAGATCACGAACTTCTTATTGCAAAATTTAGAATCAGACTAAAGAGAATAGGGAAGACCCACAGATCAGTTAGATATGAGCTCACTAATATTCCTAAGGAATATGGAGTGGAGGTGAAGAATAGATTTAAGGGACTAGATTTAGTAGATAGGGTCCCAGAAGAACTATGGACAGAAGTTCGCAACATTGTTCAGGAGGCAGCAACAAAAAACGTCCCAAAGAAAAAGAAAACCAAGAAGGCAAGATGGCTGTCTGATGAGACAGTGGAAGTAGCCCAAGAAAGAAGGAAAGCAAAAGGCAACAGTGATAGGGGGAGATATGCCCAATTAAATGCAAAATTCCAGAGGTTAGCCAGAAGAGATAAGGAATTATTTTTAAACAAGCAATGTGCAGAAGTGGAAGAAGACAATAGAATAGGAAGGACAAGAGACCTCTTCCAGAAAATTAGAAACATCGGAGGTAAATTCCAGGCAAAAATGGGTATGATCAAAAACAAAGATGGTAAGGACCTAACAGAAGCAGAAGAGATCAAGAAAAGGTGGCAAGAATATACGGAAGATCTGTATAGGAAGGATAGTAATATTGAAGATAGCTTTGATGGTGTGGTCAGTGAGTTAGAGCCAGACATCCTGAAGAGTGAGGTTGAATGGGCCTTAAGAAGCATTGCTAATAACAAGGCAGCAGGAGACAACGGTATCCCAGCTGAACTGTTTAAAATCTTGCAAGATGATGCTGTCAAGGTGATGCATGCCATATGCCAGCAAATTTGGAAAACACAAGAATGGCTATCAGATTTGTCGATGAAGGTTCTCAGTCATCCAGGTGGAACAGTCTGTAGCTTGAATCATGTCAACTGGATTTCTATTTTCTCAGTGGAAACATTTCGCTCCTTATCCAAGGAGCTTCTTCAGTCTGAGCAAAGTTAGTAAGGGAATCCTTAAATATGTTCCTAGGGTGGCTGTGTGACCTTGCACCTGGGGCTAGGTCATGGTTATTTGAGATGTTAATTTCTAAGTCCCTTTATCATCTAAAGGAGGATCGTTAAGATTACCATGCTGCTGTTCAGCTTGCGAAATGGTCTTAACCTTCCTAGGCACAGAAGACAAAGCAGGAAGGAAGATTGGGGAAAGATTGTGCCTGAGGCCCCCACCTCTATTCAAGGAAGGATTTTCCAAGTTGGCATAAATGGATTCCTTGACCCCTCTCTCAAACCACCTATCTTCTCTGTCTAAAATGTAAACATTAATGTCCTCAAATGAGTGTCCTTTTTCCTTTAGATGAAGATAAACTGATGACTCTGGTCCTGTGGTGTTACTTCTCCTGTGTTGGGCCATCCTCCTGTACAAAGGTTGTTTGGTTTCTCCAATGTAGAGTTCAGAGCACTCTTCACTGCACTGGATTGCATACACTACATTGCTTTCCTTGTGTTTTGGAGTTTGATCTTTGGGGTGTACAAGCCTCTGTCTCAGTGTGTTGGCGGGTTTGAAATATACAGGTATGTGGTGTTTGCCAAATATCCGTTTTATCTTTTCAGACACGCCAGCCATGTAAGGAATGACCAGGTTCTTCCGTTTACTCTGAGTCTCAGCCCTATCTGTCACTGTTTTAGGTCTGGTAGACTTAGATTTAGTGAAGGCCCAATTTGGATATCCACAGGCCTTCAGAGCTGTTCTCAGGTGCTGATTTTCATTCTTTTTGGAATCCATGGAGGTGGGGATGGTTTCTGCTCTGTGTGACAATGTCCTGATGACTCCTAGTTTGTGCTGCAGTGGATGGTGGGAGTCAAACATCAGATATTGATCTGTGTGTGTGGGTTTCCTGTAGATCCCTATTTCTAGCTTGCCACCGGTCCCAATGAGGACTTCACAGTCTAGGAATGCCAGTCTGTTGTCCTTGGTGTCTTCTCTGGTGAACCTAATGTTGGCATCTATAGTGTTTATATGGTCCGTGAAGGCCTGTACTTCCTGGGCCTTGATTTTGACCCAGATGTCATCCACATACCTAAACCAGTGGGTGGGCACTGTTCCCTGGAATGTGTTGAGTGCTTTCTTCTCCACTTCTTCCATGTATAAATTGGCCACAATGGGTGACACAGGAGAACCCATGGCACAGCCGTGTTTTTGTCTGTAAAAGTCACCTCTGTATGAGAAATAAGTGGTGTTAAGACACAGGTCCAGAAGATGGCAGATCTGGTTTGGGTTGAGATGGTTTCTCCTTTCAAGGATGCTGTCCTCTTCTAGTCTCTTCCTGACAGCGGATAGAGCATGAGTGGTGGGGATGCTGGTGAAAAGGGAGGACACATCGAAGGAGACCATAGTTTCATCTGTATCCAGTTTCAGGATCTTTGCTTTGGAAACAAATTCTTCCGAATTCTTTGTTTCCAAAGCAAAGCAAAGATATTCTAAAGCCTTTGACTGTGTGGATCATAACAAATTGTGGCAAGTTCTTGGTGGTGTGGGGATACCAAGTCATCTTGTCTGCCTCCTGAGGAATCTGTATAACGACCAAGTAGCAACGGTAAGAACAGAGCACGGAACAACGGACTGGTTTAAGATTGGGAAAGGAGTACGGCAGGGTTGTATACTCTCACCCTACCTATTCAATCTGTACGCAGAACACATCATGCGACATGCTGGACTTGAGGAATCCAAGGCTGGAGTTAAAATCGCTGGAAGAAACATTAACAATCTCAGATATGCAGATGATACCACTTTGATGGCTGAAAACGAGGAGTTGCTGAGGAGCCTTATGATGAAGGTGAAAGAAGAAAGTGCAAAAGCTGGGTTGCAGTTAAACCTCAAAAAAACCAAGATTATGGCAACCAGCTTGATTGATAACTGGCAAATAGAGGGAGAAAAAGTGGAGGCAGTGACAGACTTTGTATTTCTAGGCACAAAGATTACTGCAGACGCTGACTGCAGCCAGGAAATCAGAAGACGTCTACTTCTTGGGAGGAGAGCAATGGCAAATCTTGATAAAATAGTTAAGAGCAGAGACATCGCACTGACAACAAAGGTCCGCATAGTTAAAGCAATGGTATTCCCTGTAGTAACCTATGGCTGTGAGAGCTGGACCATAAGGAAGGCTGAGCGAAGGAAGATAGATGCTTTTGAACTGTGGTGTTGGAGGAAAATTCGGAGAGTGCCTTGGACTGCAAGAAGATCAAACCAGTCCATACTCCAGGAAATAAAGCCAGACTGCTCACTTGAGGGAATGATATTAAAGGCAAAACTGAAGTACTTTGGCCACATAATGAGAAGACAGGATACCCTGGAGAAGAAGCTGATGCTAGGGAAAGTGGAAGGCCAAAGGAAGAGGGGCCGACCAAGGGCAAGATGGATGGGTGATATTCTGGAGGTGATGGACTCGACCGTGGGGGAGCTGGGGATGGCGACGACTGACAGGAAGCTCTGGCGTGGGCTGGTCCATGAAGTCACGAAGAGTCGGAAGAATAAACGAAAAAACGAATAAACAACAAATGGTGATCTGTCCCTAACCTGGTCTTTTAGGTCTTCTGACTGTATGGCATTAATTTAACCCTGTGCACAACTAGGTCTTTCTATCCAGAAAACCACATGTGTGCAGGGTTAAATAGATGCTATGCAGTCAGTTGGATTGTGGGAACACCCAAACCCAGTCAATTAAACCAGGTAATTGATATAGGGGTCAACAGGTTGGACTGGCACCAGAGAGACTCATGTCCAAGGAAGTCCATTAATTCAGTCAGTTAATTCAAGTCACAGAAGCCCTTTGGGTGCTAGTCCCTCCCTCTCAGCCCAAGAGCCAATCAGGTGTAGTGGGGAAGGGGCTGGACTAGGAGGGGGGAGACCCGGGTTCTAGTCTCTCCTCAATCCCAGAAGCTCATTGGCTGACTCTGGGGCAGTCCCTCCCTCTCAGTCCAAGAGCCAATCAGGTGTGGTGGGGAAGGGGCTGGACTAGGAGTGGGGAGACTCGGGTTCTAGTCCCCCCTCAGCCATGGAAGCTCATTGGCTGACTCTGGGCCAGTCCCTCCCTCTCAGCCCAAGAGCCAATCAGCTGCAGTGGGGAAGGGGCTGGACCAGGAGTGAGGAGACCCGGGTTCTAGTCCCCCCTCAGCCATGGAAGCTCATTGGCTGACTCTGGGCCAGTCCCTCCCTCTCAGCCCAAGAGCCAATCAGGTGTACTCCAGTGGGGAAGGGACTGGACCAGGAGTGGGGAGACCCGGGTTCTAGTCCCCCCTCAGCCATGGAAGCTCATTGGCTGACTCTGGGCCAGTCCCTCCCTCTCAGCCCAAGAGCCAATCAGGTGTCGTGGGGAAGGGGCTGGACTAGGAGGGGGGGACCCGGGTTCTAGTCCCTCCTCAATCCCAGAAGCTCATCGGCTGACTCTGGGCTAGTCCCTCCCTCTTAGTCCAACCTACCTCAAAGGGTTGTTGTGAAAGGAGAGAAATGTAAGCTAATTTTAGGACCTGGAGGAAAGGTGAGAACTAGATTTAACCGTTCATAACTAATCATTGCTGTATTCTTTAAACAGCAATGTCTGAGTGATGTGTCTGCCAGAACCACCGGTAAGTTCACTTAACAGGGTTAGTGGCTATTGTACATTGTTGGTTTATCCCACACTCAGATTTTATTTGTTGCAATTTTCATTAAGGTTTATTTGTGGCACAGATGTGGATCTGACCCCATATATTTTAATACTGAAAGATTTGAAACCCCACCCCACTTTCAGCCCTCCTATCTTAATCAATTTCTTCACTCAGTGGATAGTTTGCGTAACTGGGATATACATGCTGGTAATTATTTATTTACTTATTTATAATTCAAATTTATCATAATAATAAAAATAACAAGAAAAACAACCGTGGATGGTCCCAACGGTTGTCCTGTAATCTAGGGTAGCATTTTGCATCCACCGTGACATCAGAAGTGTAGGATGATGTCAACTGAGGACGCTGTTTAGGTAAAAGAACGGACAATATTTGGAGAAAATTCTGCAAAGTAGGGGAGCTGGGGATGGTGACGGCCGACAGGAAGCTCTGGCGTGGACTGGTCCATGAAGTCACGAAGAGTCGGAAACGATTGAACGAATAAACAACAACAAAAGCCTTCAAGCTACAAAGTGACAGGGTTCAAGTTTTTCAGGGAAGGGTGTCTCCTGAGCAACTTTACCTCAGCTCTAAATTCATATTCACTTAGGGTGGCATTAGAGCTACGCAAAATGCCGCCATTGCAAATTAAGTAACCACAGGGAAAAATAATTTGCATACCAAAGCCCACTCAACAGACTTCAGATGCAACAGACAATAGTTTAGTTTCACCCCTAAACTAAATCACAGATCTGCCGAGCCATCCAGAAAAATGGACATAATTCATGTCATTTACAGGAATTTACATCATTGGCATCATTGCAGGATTACTTAAGTGGCGTAAAAGTATGCAAATGATGTAAATTAATCCTGTAAATTCACATTTGTCTCCAATTGCTACCCTCCCACAATTAGTCCAGGCTAAATTCCATTCTATTCTGTTCTGTGTCATTTTCTATGTTCTATGTTCTATGTTCTATGTTCTATGTTCTATGTTCTATGTTCTATGTTCTATGTTCTATGTTCTATGTTCTATTCTATTAACTAAATTCTGTTCTGTTCTGTTCTGTTCTATTCTATTCTATTCTATTCTATTCTATTCTATTCTATTCTATTCTATTCTTCCAGCCAAATTCTATTCTATTCCTCTAGCTAAATTCTATTCTATTCTATTCTATTCTATTCTATTCTATTCTATTCTATTCTATTCTATTCTATTCTATTCTATTCTTCTAGCCAAATTCTATTCTATTCCTCTAGCCAAATTCTATTCTACTCTACCCTGCCCTACCCTGCCCTGCCCTACCCTGCCCTGCCCTGCCCTACCCTACCCTACCCTACCCTACCCTACCCTACCCTACCCTACCCTATATTCTATTCTATTCTATTCTATTCTATTCTATTCTATTCTATTCTATTCTATTCTATTCTATTCTATTCTATTCTTCTAGCCAAATTCTATTCTATTCCTCTAGCTAAATTCTATTCTATTCTATTCTATTCTATTCTATTCTATTCTATTCTATTCCATTCCATTCCATTCCATTCCATTCCATTCCATTCCATTCTTCTAGCCAAATTCTATTCTATTCCTCTAGCTAAATTCTATTCTATTCTATTCTATTCTATTCTATTCTATTCTATTCTATTCTTCCAGCCAAATTCTATTCTATTCCTCTAGCTAAATTCTATTCTACTCTACCCTACCCTACCCTACCCTACCCTACCCTATCCTATCCTATCCTATCCTATCCTATCCTATCCTATCCTATCCTATCCTATCATCTTCTATTCTATTCTATTCTATTCTTCTAGCCAAATTCTATTCTATTCCTCTAGCTAAATTCTATTCTATTCTATTCTATTCTATTCTATTCTATTCTATTCTATTCTATTCTATTCTATTCTTCTAGCCAAATTCTATTCTACTCCTCTATCTAAATTCTATTCTATTCTATTCTATTCTATTCTATTCTATTCTATTCTATTCTATTCTATTCTTCTAGCCATATTCTATTCTTCTAGCCATATTCTATTCTATTCTATTCTATTCTATTCTATTCTATTCTATTCTATTCATTTGATTTCCTCTGCTCTGCTCTGCTCTGCTCTGCTTGATCTCAATCAATTTGTACGGCCAGCCATTTAACTGTACAACAGCGACTCTGGGCAGCTAACACAGAAATCTTAAGCTAAGAACAATTGAAAGACCAGTTTCCTCACTATAGCAGTTTGATAAATTCTGCACGCTGATAGACAAACAAATCCAAGGCTTCTATAGCCAACAGTAAGAACATAACCCATAAAGCTCCCTCAATTTTAGAACAGTTAGTCAAAGTTACTTAGTGAAGGAGAGTTAATAAACGTAAGATTAAAGCAGGAGTGTTTGTAGGCCAGTGTTTCTCAACCTTGGCCACTGGAAGATGTGTGGACTTCAACTCCCAGAATTCCTCAGCCAGCCAGCCAGCCAGCCATCCCCAGCCAGCCAGTGGCCAAGGTTGAGAAACACTGCTATAGGGTGTGGTTATGGAAATCAAGATGGCGGATCCAAGTGTGATCAAAGCTTCACCCACTTTTAGGTGCATCGCAACAATAAAAGCTCTCCCCATAAAAAAATAGGCAGAGCTTGATTGCACCAAAGTGGCTGCCATCTTGACTTTTTTGTCCGTACTCTGCAGACACCCCTGGAGCAAGGAAAAATAGTGATATTGACAATATTTCAGACACCACCCACTATACCTTTGGCAATTGGTCATACAACACAACGAAGAAGAAATTAAAATGAAAAAAAATGGAGAGTGACTAATGTATTGTCGAAGGCTTGACTAACTCTACAGCAGAGCTTTCCAAACTGTGTGTCAGGACACGTTAGTGTGTCGGCTGCAGTGTCTGGGTGTGTCGCCGCTGCTGCTGCCTCCGAGCCCTGCCAGGATTCCACGCAGGTCCTAGTGCCTGCCTTGTGCCTTGCTGCCTCCAAACCTGCTGTGATTCCGCACAGGTCCTAGTGCCTGCCTTGTGCCTGGTTGCCTCCAAACCTGCTGTGATTCCGCGCAGGTCCTAGTGCCTGCCTTGTGCCTTGCTGCCTCCGAGCCTTGCTAGGATTCCGCGCAGGTCCTAGTGCCTGCCTTGGGCCCTGCTGTAAGAGTGTGTCGCGAAATGATGCATGTCTAAAAAATGTGTCACCAACATGAAAACTTTGGAAAGCTCTGCTCTACAGGATGAGTTAAAATGGATATGATAGGTATCTGCAGCAAACTGAAACTGATTTATTTTGGGTGTTGGGTCCTTTCCTGCCCCCACCCCCCACCCCAGCAGCGGATGCAGCGGAGGAATAATGCTATTAAGCTTGGACACATTTTTTGGCATGATCATAATCATTTGAAAATGATTCTACCTAAGGCTGGGCTGACTCTTGTTTGTTTTTGGCCCTCCAAAAAGTTTTGCCCCGCCAGTGAGTTACATCTGCTGATTTGAGCTGTCAAACCCTGCCCACCCAATAGGTGGAGCTTATCGATTGATGGCTGACACCACAACAAGGATATCAACCAATCAATTACATCCGTGGTGGGCCCAAACATTTCGGGCATGAGATTTGGACACTAGTGGCAGGCAAAAATAGAATGAGAGTCTCTGGGTTCTTGGGAGAGGCAGCAAGGAATCTTGAACTGTTGCAGGAGGGCTGAAAGGGTCTTGGGAATGACCTTGGGAGACAGGAGGAAGAGCCTCAGGCTAGAAAACCATCCTACAAAAGATAACCAACTCAGCAAAAGGTGACTCAAAAGATAACTCAACAAACTCAGCAAAAGATAAGTCAGGAAGAGAGGGTGTGCGGGAAGCGTCTCAGAAGGGACCCTCCCTAGTCTTCTGGAGAGTAAAAGCAGAGGAGGGGAGAAATATTTTCAGAGTTGCAAGATTCTGTTACTGGAACCTTACGATAAAGATAAAGATAAGGGCGTGGTGGCTCAGCGGGTAAGACGCCAGGGTTGTCGATCGGGAGATTGCAAGTTCGGAGGTTCGAATCCCTAGCCCTGCGTGATGGAGTGAGCTCGCAGCTTGCACTCGCCCCAGCTCTTGCCAACCTAGCAATTCGAAAGCATGCAAATGCAAGGAGATGAATAGGTACCACTTCGGTGTGATGGTAACAGCGTTCCGCGCGCATCATGCCGGCCACATGACCGCGGAAGCGTCTTCGGACAACGCTGGCTCTTCGGCTAACAAACGGAGATAAGCACCAGCCCCTAGAGTCGGACACGACTGCACAAATGTGCGGGGGGAACCTTTACCTTTTACTCCTGATTTTGCTTCTTGTCTGGACTACCTCGAAGGGCTAACATGAGCAGAGAGTGGCAAGGTGTTTACAAGGAAAGGAACACGAGGGACTGGTTGGGTTTCTCAAATCCTATCCAGCCCCCGATTTCAAATCAAGACCCACACTGGTTTCTGAATCGCCTTCCCTATTTCAAAACTTGCTACCCCTCCATTCAGTCCATCCCTTCCAGCAGCCCTCTGTGAGATTATGTTAATGATGGTGATGCTGCTGCTGCTGATCCTCAGAAAGCCAAGAGACAGCCCGATGGATCTCCTGACCACATCTGCGCCCTGCCCTTTTCTGACCATTTAAACCCCAAGTTCCAAAAAGACAACAGGGACAATGATCAAGTTTGGGGAGAATTGTGTTGTTTCTCTGCCCCCACCCCTCCCGTTGGGTTTGGATGTCCCATCTCTGTTTCTTGTCAACAGCGTCCCTGTCACCTCCCTAGGTTGTGCTATTAACCTTCTGCTTGCAGATTGGACAAGTCTTTCCAGCCATGGGTTGGATGAATAACCAGGTGTCGATACAGGTGGTGTGAAAGACGTGGGCGCAGGGAAGAATCCTCAGCCGGTCACCAGCTTCATACTCGGCCATGCAGATCACACACGGGTCATACCTGTCGCCACTTTTGAAGTTCTTCACTCGGATGCCTTGGTTGCGCTGGTCCCATTTCTGCCAGATGGCCAGCAGCAAGAAACTGGTGCCCATGCTGAGGCTGATCAACAGCCCAAATTTATGGAGCAATTTGAGGAACAGTCGCTGAGTGCAGTAACCTGGCCAGATTGGCAGGTGATGCAGAGCCGATTCCCAAATGGCGGCACCTGTTTTGTTCCAGCAGTGATTGTAATAACCCAGTGGCAGCACAACCATAACTTGGGCATCCTTTGCTGAATGAACTTGCCTTCTCAAAAGTTTCGAAGCTGTCCCCCCAATAAACAGCGACGGAATAACGATCTGCAGTCTCCTCTCTTCCATCTTGACGGCCATGCTCACCAACAAATCAGAGTACAAGTTGTAGATAACAGCTGCCCGGTACCCAGCTTCCTGGGCATGGAAAACTTTGAGGCTGAAGGGACAGTCATATCGGCGGATGAGGGCAATGAAGCCAGATGGAGTCCTGTTGGAAGCTGGGGCTGGTTTTATGGGGTGACAAGCATTCGCAGGCACCGTTTCAACAAGGTAACCCTTGAGACCAGTTAGAGGGACTGGTGGACCGAAGCAGGCTGAGACCGCTTTAAAATCCAGACAGGTGTTGTTCTGGGTGTACACCAGATGAACGAATGGCGTGGCCAAGGCAGTCTCGAGAAACAAGGAAAAGACCACCAGCAGAGGAAGAACTTCAACCAAACACCACATGGTGGAGATCACCTTCTGCAGACAGAGTGGATGGAGGATGGCAGAATATCTGGGTCTCACCCCCTTGGCATTTTGGAGATCTGGTTATGGAGCTGTTGGAGCAACCTCAACAGAGAGATGGTCTTCAGGAGCAGAATGCAGATGTCTCCTTCCTTGCAACTGGCTCTTGGAATCGTAAAAACTCAACTTGTGCACTCAACCACACTGGCACCACAGGGCCTGTAGCTCCCACCCACTACAGATCTAGTAGTGTGAAACTGCCCACTCCCTTATGACATCACCATCTCATCGCTTGGGCTACTATCTCTGGGTGGTAAGTAGAGAAGATGCCACTTGGGTGCGTGTGTACTTCTGCATGAAAGAGAGAAGGTCAAAGAGAACCTTTCAGTAACTCAGGGAAGGCCGAACTGGGTAGTGAAATACCTAGAATGGCCTGTGAATCCTTGTGCTGGGACTTTATCAGTGTTCCTATTGCTCCAAGACTTGCCTGAATAGCATGGTCTTTTTTAATTCAATCCCACCTCTTGGGTAGTCTTTTGCTCCTAACTCTGTTTTCAGTTGCTGGCTGGTCCCTCGGTGCCAATCCCCAACACAATGAGCTGTGTCCTGGAGCTCTTCAAACCATGCTGAAAGTTCAGCCTAACACACTTGTGTGGAGAAATGTATCATTGCAGACTAACAGGAGATCCATGTTTCCAACAGATGACTCCCAACATTCTGGAAGACAGGAAGGAACCCATCAGGAACCTAGCTTCGCCCTGTAGGACACAGTTCTGAGTTTCCAAAGCAAGTGGAAGTGATGTCACTATTCCTGAGCTGATATATCCAGCAAAGGTCTTGTTCTGACTCAAATGAGGTTGGCTTTGGCAATCTGCAGAAGATCATTTCTATCGGAAACCATCTTCCATAAACAGCCTTCTCCTTACTAGGATGTGCACCTTCCTTTATACCAGTGTTGCTCAACCTTGGCAGCTTGAAGATGTGTGGACTTCAACTCCCAGAATTCCCCAGCCAGCCAGCCATGCCCCAGCCAGCTATATACCAATATGAGTTAACGCCAACTTGATGTCACATAATCCATCAGTTCCAACCTGGGTGACATCCAGACATATGGACTTCAGTTCCCAGGATTCCCCAGCCCACTTGATCATGGATGAAAATGCTGGGAGTTGAAGTCCACATCTTTAGAAGCTGCCCAGGCTGGGAAACATGGCTTTATGAAATGCCACCCAAGTGTCAGATTGCGATTGGCTTCTAGGCCTTAACTTGCCACCTTAATATTATTCATCGAGCCATGCTAATATTCATTATCTTCTACTGAGTTTGCACAGGAGTTAACTTGTCCCCTGTTTCCCGTAAAAACCCTGCTGTATAACTTGCCTTTGAAGTAATGACTGGTTTTAGTTCATTGTTATAGATTACTCCTGGAGTAAGTAACTAATAGGTTTCTTGAATAGTATGAATCTCATAAGAGTCCTGTGGGTGGTTCATGTGCTCTCTTTTAGATCTAAACAGCTGAGCAAGCATTTTTTCCCCTTGACTGTTCCTTGCATCAACTTCTAAACCAGTTAAGCTAGCTTGATGAAACAAGGCCTTTCTGCTAGAAGTTACTATCAAATCTTTCTGGACCCTGGATCCTCAGCATGACACCCCTCAAGAGAATTTTTTTTTAACAATTACAAAAAGAGGTGACGTCTGACTTTTAACAGCAAGGATATGCAACAAATTTTCCATACTCAACCCCTAACTCTATATTAAACCAAGATCACATTATTTCTATAAATCATTCCATTGGCACAGTATAAAAGTCACTAAATACAGTTGCTCCATCCCCTTATATTAAAAGAAAAAGAGAATCTATCTTCCATCCATCCATCTATCTATCTATCTATCTATCTATCTATCTATCTATCTATCATCTATCTCCTAATCAACTCCCCCCAAAAATAACATTTATTTAATTATTTCCTTCCTACTGCTATTTTATACATTTCTGTCTACTATAATAAAAATCAAACTAAAAAAGCATACAAATTATCTGCCACTATAATTAATAATACAACAACTATCTATTCTGCGGGTCCAAGCCCATCCTGGATTTTATTTTATTATGTTTTGTTTGTGTTTTTAGATATTTTGTATAGTTTTTAAATTTTTATTTATTGTAACCCGCCCAGAGTCCCTTGTATGGGAGATGGGTGGGGAATAAATTTGAATAATAAATAAATAAATAAATAAATAAATACATAAATAATAAAAGTTTTAATCATATTAAACCTAAAACCAAGCATTTATTATTATACCTTATTAATCTTAATCCAAATCATTAAAGATGAATGAAGTCAAACAAGCCCTAGAAGCAATCCGAATAGATATTCTTAAACCCTTCAAAATAAACCAGAGCATTTACATATCCCCACAATACACACAGAGCTTTCTTCATAGAGAAATCAAACAGCCCAACTGCCCCCCTTAAAAACTCTGGCTTCTCAGTAGAAAGCCTCCCATACATAATAACCCCTTCTTTTCCATAACATTCCATCAGAAAATCAATCTTGCTTATTACTTGCAATTCAAACTGTCCCTTTAATTTCTTCAACTCCACTCTCCGATCTTCATCTAGCATTTCAACAGAAGCCCCAATCTTGCTGTTAGAAGAAACATTTCTATCGTCGTTAGGCTCTTCAATTTCTTCCACAACATCCCCAACCAGATGACACATTTTAGACCTCATGTTTTCCACAATGTTTTCCACAATATCCTGAATGCCTTGCATAAAAACTTAACAGGAATCAAAAAGAATCTGTTTGATGTCTTGGCGAAACTCCGAGAGAGTCTGATTGAAATCCTCCATGTCTCACACAGTAAACTATGGCGCCCCCTAGGTACTTAACTATAGCAAAAGTGGAAGATAATAGAAAAATTCCAAGACGTGTTTACACAAGTGAAAGTATGATAACAGGTAGTTCCCCAGAGAGAGTAGCAACAGAAAGCTAAAAGTTCAAAACAGCAGATTCAACGTGTAGGAAAATGCTAAAATCTTCAAATTTAATACAAAAATAATAACAGGGAGATGATTACATACTCTCAACCTTCCTTAATATTTAGAAGGAAAACAAGACAAACCTTTAAAAGATTTTTTTTTTAAAAATCCCAAAAATAACAATAAACACCAAGAGATCCAGCTTCTCCTTGCTGTAGAAAGCCTCTCTAAGGGTACATATACTTAATAAATATATAAATTGGGTGATTTAGAAATGGGGTGGCTGGTCTTAGTGTCCCTTTAAGGCTACAGCGTGGCTTGGAAATGGTGACGTTCCAGCCTCCCGGCAGCTCTTACCAGTCGAGCGCTGCAAGCCGCCATCCTGGAGGGCAAATGGGATGATTCCGAGCATTTTCCTTTCCTGGTAAAATGCTCTTGGTCTTCAGGAAAACCTGCCTGAGCCCGAAAAAACTGCCCCGTTGTCGGTTCCGCCCACGGAGCCCACAAGCACAGCTGTTCAGTCCGCCATATCCCCACCGGAAGTCCTCAACATGACACTCCTGAGTGATGATGTGCTTGCATATCTTTCTTTTACTTTTCTTCTCCCATCAGATCCCACCTCTCACGCCTTAGCAAGTATCATAAAGTCTACCATCGGAAGGTATCCTTGGTACCAACTTCCTGCTCAGTGTGGGAATACAAGTTGAAGCATCCCAGAAATGATGATTGCCCGCCCAACCTCTGTTGAATGCACCCAAGGAAGGGAAAGCTTCTACCTCTCGGGGTCACTGATTCCATTGTGCAACTCAACCACCGTTCAGAAGAATTTCCTAAGATTCAAGAAGGCAGATGAGTCTTAGGGAATTCTTCTGAACGGTGGTTGCGTTCCACAATGGAACTGGACCATTTAAGTTTCGAGGCCAGCTTCCCTCCCTTTATCCTCATTGTAACAACTCTTTGAGGAGCGCTGTAGAGTTGGATGAGGCCCCTGCAGCCAGGAAGTCCAACCCAGTCGGTGCAGAGGTCCAAGCTAAAGAATCTCAGACAGATGGCTCTTCAACCTCCATTTGAACCTATCCAGTGAATTGAACCCATCACCCCTCTGGGTCACTGTCAACCTGCTGTTATTTTTAAGAAGCTTTCCTAGCATTCATCGGAATCTGCCTCCCTGTAACCCAGATCTATAATTTTGTGTCCTGCACGCTAAAACAGTGGAGAGCAAATCATGACCTTCTTATCTATCTATCTATCTATCTATCTATCTATCTATCTATCTATCATCTATCTATCAAATTTATCACCGCCCATCTCTACCACGGTAGACTCTGGGCGGTTTACAATGTTGTCTTATGGACAACATCTTCTTAAAGCCAGGGATTCCTTGTTCCTTTAGTCTGTCTTCATAGCACTTATTTTTGGGCATTTGGGATCCAGACATCTTGTGACTATAGGAAAGTTTGGACCTTAAACCTGCTCCAGGTCTTTATTTCCATCCTTCGCTCAACAAACAAGAACTCAGCCCCACCAAATGTTGTCTGGTTTATTTGTGCTGTGGGCTATTGCCACGTCAAGATGCTCTCCCCCAGTTCCTCCAGCTTAGCCCACCACCATTCCTCCCTCCCTCCCTCCCCCCTGCCCCTGCAATATACTTGCTCATTATGATTTTGATTTATTTAAATGTCAACAAGCCACCAAGGAAATGCAGCTGCGGTTGTGTAAGAGCAGAGCAATTAAGGAGAAAAGGTCCCACTTTACCACTTGGAAAGAAGGCAGACTTAGCGGAGGGATAAGCAGCCATTCTTGGCGTTTAACTGATCACTCGCCAAACCTGTTTTCTTCTCGTTTTTCTCCTCTCTAGGTTGAAGTCAACCTCTCTTGATGCAGGATCTCCAGTGCAGGAATCTTGTGGCTCTACCAGCCTGAGAAGGTAGCCACTCAGCCAACCACTTCCAACCATGTCATGTGTGTGTGTTTTAGGTGTGTGAATATTTCTATGTGCTTATGGGAACAGCTCAGAGATAGAGCCTTAAATTTGAAGTCCATTTAGCAGTCTGTTAGATCTACTGAAATGGAGCAGAGCAGCTAAACTCGTGTACAGAAAAAGAATATTGTTTAAAAACAGAGACCATGAGCATATTAGAGAGATCCAGGTTAATCTTACACCTTTAGCCCACCTTAGCATAAAGAAACATGCGCTTAGACATGGCAGGTATGAAAAGTAAGTACAAAAGAGTCCTTATGTTTATTCATTTCAGGTACAGCATTTTCAGTAGATAAATGATGTTCCATTTCTTCTTTGTGTTCCCTAAACTTAATTAACTCTTGCCCATCATTGCTGGCAAGAGATGCATGTGGAAAGGGAGAAAAATCTCCTAGGCCCATCCATGGCCCAGGATGGAGCAGCACACAGCCGTGTGCTTTGCTCCCGGTTGAAGGAGGAGAGAGAGAGAGGAAGTGGGAGTGGCCACAAACAGCTTCCTCAAAAACCATGGAGAGCTTGCATCCTAGAGCAGCCATCCATGCTGATGAGGCATGCTGGATTTGCCAGGATCTCCAACAAAATTGTCTCTGGGTCAATGCCCAACACTTCAAGTTCAAGAGTCTTAGGAAGCAATTGATGACAAAGGTTCTTCTTTGCCAAGAGGGGGAGAAGACTATGCTTATCTGTTGGATAACAACACTGGGTTGGAAGGTGAGGGTTGAAACTGAGGGTTGAAAGCAGCAACTAGATGCTGGGACCAGTTGAGACAGTTGTGCAAACCAATGCGGGTGCCCTTAACAGCCAAGCCTCAGAAATGGGCTACAAGAAGTCAGTTACAACAAAAGGATAGGAGAAAAACAACTTAGGATTTAAACCATGGGCTCACCCTATGATTAGATTCTTAGGCTCTGTAGAAGCTTATCTTCATTAGGTGGGCAGAAATATCTGCAGTAAAGCTGCTTATATATTCAAATCCTGTCCCTGACATTTCTATGAAATGCCTTGAGATGTCTTGAGTTGGTGAGTTGGTGCTTCCCACCCATGAAATGCCTTGAGATGTCTTGAGTTGCTGAATTGATGCTTCCCACCCATGAAATGCCTTGAGATGTCTTGAGTTGGTGAGTTGGTGCTTCCCACCCATGAAATGCCTTGAGATGTCTTGAGTTGGTGAGTTGGTGCTTCCCACCCATGAAATGCCTTGAGATGTCTTGAGTTGGTGAATTGATGCTTCCCACCCATGAAATGCCTTGAGATGTCTTGAGTTGGTGAGTTGGTGCTTCCCACCCATGAAATGCCTTGAGATGTCTTGAGTTGGTGAGTTGGTGCTTCCCACCCATAAAATGCCTTGAGATGTCTTGAGTTGGTGAGTTGGTGTTTCCCACCCATGAAATGCCTTGAGATGTCTTGAGTTGGTGAGTTGGTGCTTCCCACCCATGAAATGCCTTGAGATGTCTTGAGTTGGTGAGTTGGTGCTTCCCACCCATAAAATGCCTTGAGATGTCTTGAGTTGGTGAGTTGGTGCTTCCCACCCATGAAATGCCTTGAGATGTCTTGAGTTGGTGAATTGATGCTTCCCACCCATGAAATGCCTTGAGATGTCTTGAGTTGGTGAGTTGGTGCTTCCCACCCATGAAATGCCTTGAGATGTCTTGAGTTGGTGAGTTGGTGCTTCCCACCCATGAAATGCCTTGAGATGTCTTGAGTTGGTGAGTTGGTGTTTCCCACCCATGAAATGCCTTGAGATGTCTTGAGTTGGTGAATTGATGCTTCCCACCCATGAAATGCCTTGAGATGTCTTGAGTTGGTGAGTTGGTGCTTCCCACCCATAAAATGCCTTGAGATGTCTTGAGTTGGTGAGTTGGTGCTTCCCACCCATGAAATGCCTTGAGATGTCTTGAGTTGGTGAATTGATGCTTCCCACCCATGAAATGCCTTGAGATGTCTTGAGTTGGTGAGTTGGTGCTTCCCACCCATGAAATGCCTTGAGATGTCTTGAGTTGGTGAGTTGGTGCTTCCCACCCATAAAATGCCTTGAGATGTCTTGAGTTGGTGAGTTGGTGTTTCCCACCCATGAAATGCCTTGAGATGTCTTGAGTTGGTGAGTTGGTGTTTCCCACCCATGAAATGCCTTGAGATGTCTTGAGTTGGTGAGTTGGTGCTTCCCACCCATAAAATGCCTTGAGATGTCTTGAGTTGGTGAGTTGGTGCTTCCCACCCATGAAATGCCTTGAGATGTCTTGAGCTGGTGAGTTGATGCTTCCCACTCTACATGACTGTTAGGCTTGGCAGTCTGCATAGTTCCAAGTAGGACAGCAGGTTTGCTGTGGGATTTCTCCCTCCCACTGTGCCTCCATGGCCATTTTGGTGGTGTGATCTTAGGAGACTTGGGCGGGGCGTTACAATTGCCCAATCCTGCTTTACATTCAGGGTAATGATCTCTGGCGGAATATAAGGCCTTCACTAGCATTTTGAAGCCTCCCAGATGAGCTAGCAGGATCTTGAAGGAAAGGGACCAAGACAAGATGGGGAAGATGCTACAACACTCGAAAAGTGTGGTCAGAGGATGGCCCTGCTCAGCCTGATGGCTTTATAGAACCAAATTTGCTTCTTGGGAGGGCATTTGACCCCCATCCCCTCCTAGAAGAGGTTGAACTTCTGCTCCATCTAATGAGTTCCGTCTTCTCCAACTCCACCAGTTGCTTTCTGAAGTAAGATGGGGATTTCCCCCAAACCCACATTCCCTACACTGTCTTTGCTATTTTCCCTCTGATGGATGGCATTGCTTCCTCCCTCCCTTCCCTTCTGTTATTAAAAATGACATTCATGATGATCTTGTTTCTCCTAAAGCACACAGCAGCTTACATGCTTTGATAATAGCTTCTAAACACTCCAAATCATCCCCAACCATAGGGACCGAGAGACCTCTATTATCTATCCCTCAGTTTTTTCCTCTTTTGGCCATTCCTTAATCCTTTCCCATAATTACACACAGTTCTAAAAGCGGGTATTTTGTTGTCCCAACATTTAACCCTGAATTTCTTATCAAGACATTGGACTCAGCGCTGATTCCCACCTCCCTAGAAATCCGGTGCTTGAGCAGACATCCAACAAATATCCGGGACAGCAAATGTCTGTCAGATCTATAAACTTTGCAGGAACTTGGGGTACCCCTCATTTGTGTGGCTATTATGACACTTTTCTAATTAGATCATGTAATTAGGGACAGACAATATATTTTTCATGATCAGTAGATTTGCCTTGCATTCCTTTATAATATAGGCATCTCCTTTTTGGATTACAAACTGTACAATATTCTCATGCTTAATTAACCTCTTAAAAACCTTGAGCATCTGTTACAGGAGGCAAAAGTTTTGTCATCACAAATCTTGTTCCTGTTATCTCCTTTGGAGCATCTGTTGCATCCGTTCCTGACATGCAAACCCAGTTCAAAGAATTGGAAAAAAATATTTCAGTTGAAGGATCTCATAACTGATGGTTAGAATAGGTGATAATGCTGATGGTAGTAGTAGTAATAATAATAGAAATTGGCCCAATTGAAATATTTTGCTCCTAAAGTTTTTCAAAGTTTCAAAGGGGCGTGGTGGCTCAGCGGGTAAGACGCCAGGCTTGTCGATCGCAAGTTCGGAGGTTCGAATCCCTAGCCCCGCGTGATGGAGTGAGCTCCCGCACTAGCCCCAGCTCTTGCCAACCTAGCCATTCGAAAGCATGCAAATGCAAGTAGATAAATAGGTACCACTTCGGTGGGTAGGTAACAGTGTTCTGCGTGCATCATGCCGGCCACATGACCGTGGAAGCATCTTCGGACAACGCTGGCTCTTCGGCTAACAAACGGAGATGAGCACCGGCCCCTAGAGTCGGACACGACTGCACAAATGTGCGGGGGGAACCTTTACCTTTTTAAACTTTTTCAAAAGTTCATTGAAGAATGGAGGGTACAAGAAACATGTGCCTAGTTTTATAAACTTTTAGTCACCATAAATTTGTACCGTATAAATAGCACATCTTATTATTAGGCCTGGAAAACACTATGATGTAAATCAGCACTTTGATTACTGCGACAATTAGTTCTAAAGACTGGGAACCAATTATACTTTACTCCAGTTAGTTTATATTCATTAGGAACATTTTTCTGGACTGTGGTGATTTAGTTATTATGTATTTAGTTGAGGGATTTAACACCTTTCCTCCAGAAGCTTAGGGCGATAGAGATAGCACTCTGTCGTCCCATTTTTCTCCACAACAACCCTGTGAGGTAGGTTGGCCTGAGAGTGAGAAAGAGAGGGATTCGGCTGAGAGGGAGGGACTGGCCCAGAGTCAGCCAATGAGCTTCTGTGGCTGAGGGGGGACTAGAACCTGGGTCTCCCCTCTCCTAGTCCAGCCCCTTCCCCACTACTCCTGATTGGTTATTGTGCTGAGAGGGAGGGACTGGCCCAGAGTCAGCCAATGAGCTTCTGTGGCTGAGGGGGGACTAGAACCTGGGTCTCCCCACTCCTGGTCCAGCCCCTTTTCCACTACACCTGATTGGCTCTTGGGCTGAGAGGGAGGGACTGGCCCAGAGTCAGCCAATGAGCTTCTGTGGCTGAGGGGGGACTAGAACCTGGGTCTCCCCTCTCCTAGTTCAGCCCCCCACTACTCCTGATTGGTTATTGTGCTGAGAGGGAGGGACTGGCCCAGAGTCAGCCAATGAGATTTGGTGGCTGAGGGGGGACTAGAACCTGGGTCTCCCGACTCCTGGAAGAACTATGAAGAGTTACAGACGTGCTTCTCTACGAGGAGGGCTTCTGTGGTGGTTTTCCCCCTCTTTGGAATTTCCTAACCTTAGAAATCAATTACAAGATCTTTTATGTGATTGAGATTTAGTGATTTGTTTAAAAATTAAGCTGACTTCTTGTAAGCAAGATAATGTGCTCTTTGTTTTGTTTTGTTCTGGGGTATAAAGCAGCAACAACAACAACAATAAAAATAGGATATCCAAATATAATTACATGGATTTCATGAGTCCACTTGACAATTCAAAAGGATAATTACAGTAATGTAGGTACTGACGTGTGCAAAATGGGCTATTTTTTCAAGTTTGTATAGGATATTGCAGAGATACTGCTTTTGGAATGTATAATTTACAGAAGGAAATTCTCCCCACCCTCCTTCCCCTCCCCTCCCCTCCCCTCCCCTCCCCTCCCCTCCCCTCCCCTTCCCCTTCCCCTTCCCCTCCCCTCCCCCTCCTCTCCCCTCTCCCTCCCCCCTCCTCCTTCCCCGTCCCTTCCCTTCCCTCCACTGCCTCCCCTCGCCTACCTTCCCTTGCCCTTGCCCTTGCCCTTGCCATGGGAGTTGAAGTCCACCCATCTTAAAGTGGCTGGCGGTGGTCGACCGGTTCTACCGGCTACTGTTCGCGGGGCGGCCGGCCGAGGGGGACGCGGGCGTGGAGGAGTTCTTCGCGCCCCTGCGCCCGCCGGGTGGCGGCGGCGCGGAGACAGCGGCCCGCCTCGCCGCGCTTGGCGGCACGTTCACGGTGGAGGTGCGGGCGGTGCTGCGCGGCAGGCGGCGCCGCTCCGCCCCGGGCCTGGACGGCCTGGGCTGGGCCTTCTACTGGGCGTTCGCCAACTTGCTGGCCGCGTCGATGGCGGCGCTCTACGAGGGCTGCGCGGCGGGGGCGCGCGCGGGTGGCGGGCGGCTGCCCGGGTCGCTGTACCAGAGCATCCTCCTGCTCTTCACCAAGCCGGGGGACCTCGACCGCACGCTGCCCGCCAGCTGGCGCCCCATCGTCCTCACCAACGTGGACTACCAGGCGCTGGCACGCATCCTCTCGGACCGGCTGGTCGCCGTGGTGGGGCCGCGCATGGTGCCCACCCAGACCAGCGCACTGCCGGGCCACAGCATCGCGGACTCCCTCTGCCTTCTGCGCGAGGACTTCTGCCGGGCAGGCCGGGGGGAGTGGCGGGGCTTCCTGCTGCAGCTGGACCAGTCGCGCGCCTTTGACCACATCCGCCATGCCTTCCTGTGGCTGGCGTGGCCCGGGGTCCCCGGGGACTTCGTGGCGCTGGTCCGGATGCTGTACGCCGGGGCGACGGTCGTCCCACAGGTGAACAACGCGCGTGGCGCACCCATCCCGGTGCGCTCGGGCGTGCGGCAGGGCTGCCCCCTGAGCCCGCTGCTGTACGTCCTCACGCTGGACGTGGCGCTGTGGGGGCTGGAGCGTGATGGCGGTCTGGCGGGCTTCCCGTGCCCAGTGGGGCTGCAGGGCGGCGCGGCGCGCGGGGTGCGCTTCCTCGCCCATGCCGATGACATCTCCCTCCTGGTGTGTTCGCGCACGGAGGGCCAGCGGGCGAGGGAGGTCTTGCGCGGGTATGAGGCGGCCTCGGGGGCCCAGGTCAACGACCGCAAGAGCTGGGTCGTAGCCCTCGAGCCACCAGCCGCGGCCGACGGCGTGCTGCACCGCGGCCGGTCGCGGAGTGGTGGGGGGAGGGCGCGGGGCCGGGCGGGGCCCGCGCTGCCCTTGCCAGGGCGGTGGTAGCGGCCCTGCCCACGCGCACAGTGCGCGTCCTGGGCGTTCGCTTTGGCCTCCACCCGGACGCCTGGGTGGAGAACTGGGACCGCTGTGCCGAGCGCTGGGCGTGCTGGCGGCGTTGGCGGCTGACGCTGTTCAAGCGGGCCGCCTACCTGTGCACCTACCTGCTCCCGCTGGACGCTTTCCTGCACCGGGTGACTCCTGGGTGGTTCGCCTTCCTGTGGGGCACAGCGTTCTTCCCCCTGGCGCGGGCCGTCGCATACCTGCCGGTGCGCGAGGGTGGCCTTGGCCTGCCGGCACTGGACCTGGCGCTGTGGGGGCGCTTCCTGGTGCAGAACCTGGGCAGCGCGTCCGAGCTACTCCCGCCGCCAGGCGCGGGGCGGGCAGTGCCGCCACCGGCTGGGCGCGCACCGGCGCTCTGGGCGGCGCTGTTCCTGGCCCACTGGTGGGGCAGCGACTGGGCCAAGATGCCCTGGTGGCGCGGCGGGACCTGCGCCTTCCGTGTCTCGGGCCCGGACCGTGGCTGCCCGCCTGCATTCCTGGCGGAGCTGCCTGCCGTCCTGCGCCGGTACTGCATCCCAGCGGCCCAGTTCCACCCCTCTTGGCGGGAGGCGGCGGCGGCGGGCGCGCCGGGCCGGGGGTTGGCCATCCGGCGCCGCACGATGCGGGTGGAGGTGACGGCAGAGGCGCTGGAGCATGCCATCACGGGGCCGTGGCGGGTGGCGGCGCAGCGGCGGGTCGCGGCGGGCCGCCTGCCAGGCTACCGGGCGCCGCCGGCAGGCCCGCTGGAGCCCTTCACCGACCGGCGGCTCCCGTACCTTTACTGGGAGACTCGCTGGCGGGCGTACCACCAGGTGCTGCGGGAGCCGGCGGCGCAGCCATGGGCGCGCGGGGCGGTGTGCCTGTGCCCGCTCGCAGTCTGCACCGCCACGGCGCTGGCGGCCGGCGCGGCCGGCGCCGTGCCCGAGGATGACGTGTGGCACTTGGTCGCCGAGTGCCCGGAGGCGCGCGCGCTCTGGGCGGCGGGTGGCGTGCCGCTTCAGGCGGCCGGAGCTGGCCGGCCAGCCGTGGCTGCGGCTGGTCTCGGGGCTGGAGGACCCCGGGGCCTTCTCCCTCCCCCCCTCCCCCCCATGGCTGGCCCTTCACGGGCGCCCGAGCCCCCGGCCCCTCTTCCTCTCCCGCTCCCCCCTGCTGCAGGTTCGCCCGGACGGAGCGGCAGAGATGGGGGCCCTGACGGCGGTGGCGACGGTGTGGCCTCTGGCGGAGCCGTGGAGGACGGCGGCAGCGGAGCAGCCAGCACCACCGACGGAGGTGACGGAGGCGGCGGCGCCGGTGGTGGGGGTCGCGCAGGTGGCTCTGGACTGGCGGCGGCGGTGCAAGTGGCGGGGCGGCCGCGGCGGTGGCGGCGGCTGCCGGCCTTGCCCTGGTCAACGCTGCGGATCCTGAATTATCTCGTCCTCCATGCGCTGTGCCAGCTCCGGACTCGGCACCTGCGCGTGGAGCGGGCTGGCGGCGCCCCGCCAGTGGACTGGGCGTCGGAGGAGGCAGAGCGCATCGCCGACCGGGCGGCCTGGATCCGTGCCGCCGAGCGCGAGCGGCTTCCCGAGGAGCGCTGGCGGCGGCTGTGGCCGTGGCGTGAGCGGGCGCCCTCCCCGCCGCCGATCACGTGAGCGCGGCCTTCCCTGTGGGCCTTCCCGGCCGGACTGACTCTGGGGTTTTCCCAAGGATGACTTTGGTGGGCGGCGCGTTTGCCGGTGGGCGTGAGGGGTTTTTTTGTTGCGTTTCTCCAGTCCGGAGTGTTTTTTGTTGTCTTCATTCCCGTGGGCCCGGCCGCCCGTTCCCACTGGGGGCGTGCCAGGGCCGGTTGTAGGAGGGTTTTAACCAATAAAAAATCGTGTCGTTTCCTAAAAATCGTGTCGTTTCCTTTCCCCTTCCCTTGCCCTTTCCCCTCCCCCTCCCCTCCCCTCCCCCTCCTATCGCCTCCCCCTCCCCCTCTCCCTTCCCCATCCATTCCCTTCCCTCCACTGCCCCCCTCGCCTCCCTTCTTCCCTCCCCTCTCCTCCCTTTCCTTCCTTTTCTTTTCAGCTTCTGGAACTCAAGGAAGTAGACAGGATTCTTTTTAGTTTGAATCCCACCATTGTAGAGAGCAGTGTTTCTCAAGCTTGGCCACTTTAAGATGGGTGGACTTCAACTCCCATGGCTGGCTGGGGAATTCTGGAAGTTGAATTGTGGCCAAGCTTGAGAAACACTGTTCTAGCATCATTTCCTGTCTGCAAACTCTCTTGGCTGCTTTGCCCATGCAAACGATTTAAAAGCAAATAAAAACAGAGTTGTTTAAGAAGGCCTTTGATTTATAGATGTTGCCATCCCTTTTTCTGGCTTGGACATGGTGGTTTTACCATTTTATCTATGATTTAATTTGGGCAGATGGATGGCTGATGCTTATGTAATTTTACCACGGGCATTATATTGCTGTGATTGTATCTTGCTTAGAGTTTGTCGGTGGCAGTGGACAAAAATATCAAATCAGATCAGAAAGTTGCAATCTGCACACACACACACACACACACACACACACCCCAACTAAATCGACAGAAATCTGACTTTTTTTTAATTTATTTTTTAATTTATTTTTTAAATTTTTTAATTTCTACTCATCCAGATCATTTTGGACATGATCTCAAGCTGCCCCATTTTTGAGAAAAGGAATGACAAAGATTGATTTCACAGTGAAACAGCTGTCCTGGAATTCATTAGGAGATCTAACATGATTCCAACAGAGACCAAGGTCTCTTAGGACTCCGCATTATTTTAATGACTCAACACAGCAGGAACCTCAGCGTCATAGTTCCAATTATTTTCTGAATGGTTACTATCAAGAGGTAATTATCCCTGCCTGCAGCTCCTGAATTCAGTTCTTTCTGATATTTTTACTTTTATTCTACAAATTTACGTCAGGGGGACGGCTTTTCAAAAGCCTGCGTCAGGGGAATGTATGCGTGTCAAAAAGTCTCTGTAGGTGGTAGCGCCTGGCCAAACACTGTCAGAATTTTGATGATAGACCACCACAAAATGCCAGGACTGTAGGCTAGACTGGGAGGTAAAATAACAACAACAACAACAAACAACAACAACAACAACAATAATAATAATAGCTGCTGCTGCTGCAAGAAGATGGCACAAACTGACTACAAACAACAGCATGAAAAAGTAGCAACAGTGGTGCACTGGAATAGCCGCAAGAAATTTCATTTGCCTGCAAGCAATAACTGGTGGGACCACAAAATAGACAAAGCAATAGAAATGGAGAAGCTCAAGTGCTCCGGGACTTTAGAATTCAAACAGACAAGCATGTGCCACACAACACCCCAGACTTAACCATTGTTGAGAAGAAAGACAAAAAAGTCGGGATAGTGGACATTGCAATCCCTGGAGACAGCAGAAGAGAAGAGAAAGAACTGAAGAAAATCATTTCATGCTGGCTGGGGGAATTCTGGGAGTTGAAGTCCACCCATCTTAAAGTGGCCAAGGTTGAGAAACACTGATGTAAAGAGACATTGCAAACATACATTAAACAAAATACTGTATTAAAATACCAGTAGCCCACCCCTCTCCATCCAGTGAATTAAAATAGTGTTAAGAGGGGCATGGTGGCTCAGCAGGTAAGACGCCAGGCTTGTCGTTTGGAAGATTGCAAGTTCGGAGGTTCGAATCCCTAGCCCTGCGTGCGGAGTGAGCTCCCGCACTAGCTCCAGCTCTTGCCAACCTAGCAATTCGAAAGCATGCAAATGCAAGTAGATGAATAGGTACCACTTTGGTGGGTAGGTAACAGCGTTCCACGTACGTCATGCGGCCACATGACCGTGGAAGCGTCTTCGGACAACGCTGGCTCTTTGGCTAACAAACGGAGATGAGCACCGGCCCCTAGAGTCGGACACGACTGCACAAATGTGCGGGGGGATCCTTTACCTTTACCTTTACCTTTACCTTTACCTTTACCTTTACCTTTACCTTTACCTTTACCTTTACCTTTACCTTTACCTTTACCTTTACCTTTACCTGTTCTTTTTAATTTAAAATCTTTATGGCCTGCCCCCTATCTAGAGGGTTTGTGACAGAGAGGTACAATCTAGAAAAAGAAGGGAAACTAAAACTAAGGGGAGGAAGAAATGAATTAATGGAAAGATTCAATTTATTTATTTATTTATCATATGGCACATTCACATCCTGTTACAATAAAAAAAACATAGAACATAATAAATATGAAATATAAAATATAGACAGGAAAATTACGAACGTATGTCTAGGTTACAAATATAGCTTTTTGCTTCAGTTGTCATAGCCAGGAAATCAGCAAAGTCTCCATTGTAGGCTTGGTTTTGACACTCGGTCACTATATGTTGGATAGTTTGTTTTTCGGCCCCACAGTCACAATTCGATGATGTTGTTTTGCCCCACTTATAAAGGGCATCTGCACATCTACCATGACCCGTGTGAATCCAGTTCAAGGTTGTCCATATCGCACGGGGCTGGTCAAATCCAGGTGGTTTTTCCAAGATGAAGCCAAGCTTCGGCATTGTGGAGGGCAATTTCCTAGCCAATGTTGTTTCCACTTGTTGTGGATATTGAAATCATCTTCTAGAAGAGCTTTAGCAGTAGAAATGGCTGGATGTCTCGATGTCAGCCTGTTTTGCTCCAAGTAGGCCACGTCATTTAGTATTGGTAGTAAAAGTAAAAAGGTAAAGGTTCCCCCCGCACATTTGTGCAGTCGTGTCTGACTCTAGGGGCCGGTGCTCATCTCCGTTTGTTAGCCGAAGAGCCAGCGTTGTCCGAAGACGCTTCCACGGTCATGTGGCCGGCATGACGCATGTGGAACGCTGTTACCTACCCACCAAAGTG
Organism: Charina bottae; assembly: GCA_023362775.1. NCBI lineage: Eukaryota > Metazoa > Chordata > Lepidosauria > Squamata > Charinaidae > Charina > Charina bottae. The sequence continues at coordinate 15,238 of JALMGJ010000033.1, read as the reverse complement.
GTACCTATTTATCTACTTGCATTTGCATGCTTTCAAATTGCTAGGTTGGCAAGAGCTGGGGCTGGTGCGCGAGATCACTCCGTCACGCGGGGCTAGGGATTCGAACCTCCAAACTCGCGATCTTCCAAACGACAAGCCTGGTGTCTTACCCACTGAGCCACCACGCCCCCATTGGTAGTACCAATACTATATAATAAAGATTTTATATATATATATAATAAAGATTCAATAAACCATCTGAACAGAGAGACTCTTAAGAGACAGAAGGATGAATCCGAGAGTCAAACACCAGGACTTCATCTGGCACTCAAAGGCAGATAATGGGAAACTCAGCCTGGTCTCCCAGAAAAAGATGGGGTGCTGCCAACACAGAAGCTCTTTTTCTCTTGTTTCTATACATAAGAGAATGAGGTGGGCTCCCCTGCAGATCTTAACATTTGAAGAGGTACTATTAGATTTTTCAAAAGAAAGTGGCCGTCATCACCACTTCGCTGTAGGAGATGGGACATCAGCAGTTGGACATCAACTACCCAGCTTTGATCTTGTGCGAAGACCTGTGTTTAAGTGGTTGTCGGAAGAAGTTCCAAAGAACAACCTCCCTTTTGCATCCTGCAATTTCCAGGTCATCTTCAAGGGCAGATCCAAGTAGAACATCTTTTGGTCATCCTAATGGGAGGCTACCAAACATTCTCAACCCTATAAAGTACAGGTAGTCCTCGCTTAACAATCACAATTGGGACCGGAATTTTGGTCGCTAAGTGACGTGATTGTTAAGCAAATCCGACCCGATCTTACAACTTTTAATATGGCGGTCATTAAGCGGATTACCATGGCTGTTAAGTGAATCATATGGTTGTTAAGTGAACCACATGGTTGTTAAACAAACCATGTCGTTCCCCATTGATTTTGCTTGCTGGAAGCTGGCTGGGAAGGTCGAAAATGGAGATCACGTGGCTTCCAGTGGGAATGGCGGACTGAATGGCTGTGCCCGCTGGTTCAGCGGGTGGAGTGGACAACGCGGTAACTTTTTTCGGGCTCAGGCAGGTTTTCCTGAAGCCCAGAAATGTTCTCCGGATCAAGGAGAATACCTGGAATCATCCCATCTGTCCTCCGGATGGCTGCTTGCTGCCAGAAGATCGCAAACAGCGTTTCGCACTCAACTGGTAAGAGCCAGCTGGGAGGCGGGGACTTCATCACTTTCCAAGCCACGCTGTAGCCTTAAAGGGACACTAAGACCGGCCACCCCATTTCTAAATCACCAGTTTGTATTTTTTTTAAAGTATATGTACCCCAAGAGAGGCATTCTACAGTGAGGAGAGGCTGGTTCTCTTGGTGCTTAACGTTATTGTTGGGACTATTTTTTTTTAAAAAAATTATTTTAAGTTTTGGATTTCGTTTTCCTTCCAAAGGAAATTCCAAAGATTGAGAGTAAACAATTGTCTTCCTGTTATTATTCTTGTACTAAATTTGAAGATATTAGCATTTTCCTACACGTTGAATTGGCTGATTTGAACCTTCTGCTTTCTGTTTTCACTTTCCCTTGAGAACTGTCTGCTATTTCACTCTCACTTTATGTAAACACACTCTGGAACTCTTCCATATCTTAGACTTTCGCTGGTTAAGCTCCTAGGGGGCGCCATAATCTACTGCGTGAGACATGGAGGATTTCAGACAGATTCTTTCTGACTTCTTCTGACTTCTATCAAGCTTTTAGGCAAGATATCCAGGATATTGTGGAAAATATGAGATCTAAAATGTGCCATCAGGTTGGGGATGTGGTGGATGAAATCGAGGAATTTAAGAGCGATAGAAAGGTTTTTTTAAAGACTGAGATTGGGATTTTTATTGAGATGCTGGATGAAGATTGGATAATGGAGTTGGAGAAATCTAAGGGAGAGAGTGATCTGCAAGCCATAAGTAAAATCGATCTCCTGGTGGAATGCCATGAAAAGAACCTGGAATCTTTGAGGGGGGCAGTTGGGCTGTTTGATTCTTTCAAGAGGAAAGCTCTGTGCACATTGTGGGGATATGTAACTGCTTTGGTTTATTTTGAAGAGGAATAAAGGTTGAAGAATGTTCGTCTGGTTTGTTTTAAGGATTTGATTGATGCTATTTGCCTTTAAAGATTTGGATTTACTGTTTTGAATTGGCTTTGTTTTTTGGGTATATTAAGATTAAAATTATTAAAACTCTTGTATTAGGGTTAAAGAATGTTTATCTGGTTTGCTTTAAGGATTCAATTGATGTTATTCCCTTTTAAAGATATGGAATTACTGTTTTGAATTGTCTTTGCTTTTTGGGTTTATTAAGATTGGGGTTATTAAAATTGTTGTACTATTAAGTATAATAGCAGGCAACTTATGTGCTTTTTAATTTGATATTTATTATAGTAGACAGAAATGTATAGAATAGTTATGTTTTATCTTTTGGAGGGGAGAGAGATGTTTAGGAGGTTTATATGAACCTTTTTTTCCTCTATTTTAATATAAGGGGGAGGGGTAACTGTACTTAGTGATTTTTATTATGTGTTCAAGTGGAATGACTTATAGAAATAATGTGGTGTTTTGGTTTAATATAGAGTAAGAGAGTGATTATGGAAATTTTTGTATATCCTTGCTGTTAAAAGTCAGAAGCCACATCTTTTTGTAATTTAAAAAAAAATTCTCTTGTGTTTCCGCACCTTTTTAGGTTTTTTTCTTTTTCTTTCTTTGTAGTTTTTTGTTTTTTGTAGTTTTTATTCTTTTCTTGAAATCTAATAAAATTTACTATTAAAAAAAAAAGAAAATGTTGATCATGTGACCGCAGGATGCCGCAACGGTTGTAAGTGCGAGGACCAGTCGTAAGTCATTTTTTTTAGCACCATCGTAAGTCTGAACCATTGCTAAACGAATGGTCGTTAAGCAAGGACTACCTGTAGACCAGATTAAGACATCGATGCCATATAGTTCAGGATTACTTTTATTGTAACAGCTATAGTAACAGAATCTTGCAACTCTGAATATGCTTTCCTCTTCCCTCCCTCCCTTTATCTTCATGTGAACCAGGGAGCGGCTTATCTGAGATGTTTACTCCCATTACTTTCTTGGCCTGGGCCCAGGCCCCTCTTATCTGACCATTGCCTTGGTAGCATCTTTACCTCCTGTCCTTCAAGGCCATTCCCTTTTCCCTCTACAACCATGGGCTACTGTGATCCCTCCAACTGTCCAGGAAGGATTGCAGCTGTAGATCTGGCCTGGTGGGCTGAATGAAGTCTGTTCCGCTGAAGCTACGTGGACCTCAAGTGAACGGGAAGAACATCAGGCTACCCACCTGCTCCTGTGATGGAGGGCAACCTCACCTAGGGGTGGAAACCAACCCAATTTGTGGACTGAGGAGCAACCAACCCACAACTCTTCCACCCTGTTAGGATTGCACTTCAGCTTATAACCAGCGATCCATCCCATTAGAAGATTCAGATCTTGGTCCCCCACCTGCACTGTCCTGCCTGACTCTGTTTTCATGGTCAACAGTGATAGGAGCCACCAAGAGATCCAGGGGGACCAGCAAAATTGCAATTTCCCCCACTTTCCCCCAGAGTGGATTACTGACCAAGGTAGCCAAGTACGTTCTGGCATCAAAACCATCCCTGAAACCCAAAAGGAATGGGTCCAGTTAATGTAAAATTTTAACATTCTGCAGTTCTTGAGTTCCTTTAACGTGCAGACTACAACAAAACCCCCAATATATTAATGCTATAATTATTATATTAATATTTTAATATTCTAGCATTAACTCTGTTACACCGTGAGGGAACCTTTTCATTACTTTTTATTTCTGCTTTACTTTTTCTGCTCTTTAGACATTATGACTGTTGGTTGGCTTGTATTTTTAGCCATGTTTTTTTTTTCATTCTCATTTTTTAAAATAGCAAGTTGGAAACATGTTTTAAGCCACACTGGGAGAAAGCTGTGTTATTTTCTGCATTTTTCTTATTAGTGTCAAAAGCTCAAATCGAGGATGGCTGTATGACACTACCCTTGTCTTCAACAAGATCAAATACAAAACTGTAGGCTAAACGAAGATATTTGTAGAAAAAAATAATAATAGAATCCTAGGGTTGGAAGGGACCTTAGTATTCTAGTCCAACCCCCTGCCCAGCACAGGAATTTTGATACCATTCTGGATAAATTCAGTACTTCAATACTTATACCCTTAATTACTGGAAAAAGAAAATTAAACAGAAGAAGAAATTTTTGCATGGAGAATACAGCTAGTCCTCACTTAGCGACCACAATTGGGACCAGAATTTCAGTTGCTAAGCGGAGCGGTCATTAAGTGAATCCAACCCAATTTTACGACCTTTTTTGCGATGATTGTTAAGCGAATCACTGCGGGCATTAAGCGAACCACATGGGCATTAAGCGAATCACGCAGTTCCCCATTGATTTTGCTTACCAGGAGCCAGCCGGGAAGGTCAAAAATGGCAATCACATGACCACGTGATGCTGCAACAATCATAAATGCAAACCAGTTGCCAAGTGCCCAAACCATGGGGACCGTGGGGATGCTGTGACAGTCATAAGTGTGAGGACCAGTCGTAAGTTTTTTCAGCACTGTCGTAAGTCCAAACTGTCACTAAATGCATGGTTGTTAAGTGAGGACTACCTGTAAGTCCAGACTTATTTCCAAACAGTTGGACAACTTCTACTTCATAATTTCTAGTAGCTTCATCCTCCCGAATCCCTTATTTGCAGTTGGGGGCATGACACTCAAATTTCCCTTTTTTGAATTTCTGAGAACTAGAATACCTGAAACTGATGTTAGACTGATCTTGAGGCTGTGGGGTCATGGGTATAATCTTGGTCTAATTATATGTTGTTTTACTGGGATAAATTAGACTCGCTATAGAAGTGGGCACCAGCCAGCCATTAAAACACCCAATTTTGAGCAGGAAAACTGGGCAGATGGTTTCTCCAAATTTCTCCGGTAGTAGATGAAATCCCCCAATGATTTCTTAGGGGTTAGATTCCCCCTTCAGTGGAATTCTTCCTTCGGATTGCATGGAAGGGTGGGTCTCCAGGGAGGCTGATGTAATGGTATGTGGGAATGACTGTGGGAGACAGGGAGAAGAGACGTAGCCATGGGAACGGTCAGATAAAAGGCGACTTAGCCCGCAGAAGCAATGGGAGAATGGCAAACGTCTCAGAAGGGACCCTCCCTAGTTTCTTGGGCTGTAAAGGCGATGGGGGAGAAATGTACTTTCAGACTTGCAAGATTCTGTTAATGCAACCTTACAATAAAGTAGAATTAGTTCATCTGGGCGTGCTTCCTGTCTGGCCTACCTCGCAAGGCTGACAAGTGGTTGTAGGAATCCAGCCCAGACAGGGTGTGAACCAAACAATCATGTTAAGCCATGAAATGGTCTCTCGGGTTTGTTTCCGGCTCCTTTGACCGCAGTGGGTATAGGAAGTCCCTGTGGGGCCTCTATGTGGGTCTTATGAGCATCGGTGTGTGGGTATATGTGCACACTGGAAGCAAGGGGTAGGCTGCTTCTGCCCTGGGTCATGTGACCAAGAGGGAGGAGCGAGGGGCTTAGAATGGAGGAGTCAGCACCATTCTGAGTCACTCCATTGAGATGCATTGGGGGATTCTTTTAATGCATTTTTTTCTCTGCAACCTCTGGCAAATGTGGTCCATTTTCAAACCCAATCTTTATTTTTATTATTTCATTTCATTTCATTTCATTTCATTTCATTTCATTATTTTATTATTTTTTTATTTTTTTTATTTTTATTATTTCATTTCATTTCATTTCATTTCATTTCATTATTTTATTTTATTTTATTTTATTTTATTTTATTTTATTTTATTTTATTTATTTTATTATTTTATTAATTTTATTTTTTATTTATTTTATTATTTTATTTTATTTTATTTTTTAACCACTTCACTTCACTTCACTTCACTTCACTTTACTTTACTTTACTTTACTTTACTTTACTTTACTTTACTTTACTTTACTTTACTTTACTTTACTTTACTTTATTTTTTGGCCCGCTTGTCCCGGCACACCAAATCTGCTCCTGTTCTCTTCGGTTTCCAGAGAGTTATCTTGCCGATGGACAGACGGACAGGGTCCCAACCCCCTTTGTATATTTTCTTTCCAACAGTCTGTTGGGTTGGAAAGAATGAAAATGAAATTGGAATTTTTCCTCCTGCACATAGGGATGGGTAGGTGGGTGGATGGGGAAAAGAACAAACCGCTTAGGGGAAAATTCTGGGTCCAAATAAACCCAGATCTTCCAAATGGGATGTTGGCAGGCGTTTTTACAAGCGGAGAGCAGCTGCGTGCTCTGTGCAGCTGTTGTTTGCATATCCCTCTTTCCCCTTCCAACTTGAAGTCCCAGCAAGAGATTACAGACCCTAATGGCAAAGTCCACTTGCGGCAGACAGCGGCCAGCCATTTTGCCATATCAGGTGTGGGGGGCGGGGGCGAGAGAAAGTCAATGGATTATTTCAACAACTTGATGGCTGTGTTTACTCAGCACACTTCACTGGGTCCATTTGTGGTGTTTAGGGTTGTTCCATGGCATTGCGTGTCATACAAAAGCAGGACGTGTTTGGAATCAGGAAACAAGTTAACCAGCCAATGGGAGGTGTGTGAATGCGCCATTTCTCACTGCCCAAACCTCTCCCTGCAGAAGCCCTGGTTTCCCAGTCTGCCCAAAGTAATGCAAGGCAGAGAGACCTCAGAGGGAACTCAAAAGCACAACCCGGAGTAATTCTCAAGAAACGCTCCGGCAATCTGGCAATAAAATAGAAAAACAGAGCTCTCTTCCTGCAGACCGTTTTCGACAAAGGGCTTTGGATGGATTTCTGCTGGCTGGCTGTGTCCTTGCTGTGTCTTTTCAGCTCGGGGAAGAAAGGCAAGCTGTGGGCCAAACCTCGTTCTCCTCCATTCTTTGGCACTTTACTCTTACTCATCCTCCAACATTTCTCAGACTTTTAGCCAGACCTTCAGCAGGAGGTGTCCAGGAGATCTGGTGGGATCAAGTTCTCTAAAAGGGGCTTTCTGACTCTGGATTCATCTTCATTCTTAACTGTAGGGATTCTAGGTTCATGAGATGTACTTCATCTGCAGATGTCTCATCTGTCGAGGAGACCCTAGAGATAAAGGTACTGGAGAAATGTTGGCAGTCATAGCCTAGGTAGATGATCTGACTCTGTTTCAGACCTGTAATGGTATGTGGGAATGACCTTGGGAGACTGAGCCCAGAAACACTGCCTAGGGAATGGCCAGATAAGAGATAGCATAGCCCGCAGCTGCATAATGGGCGGGGCAAGAGGCTCAGAAGGGACCCTCCCTAGTTTCTCGGGCTGTAAAGGAGACAGCGGGAGATTTGTACTTTCAGACTTGCCAGATTCTGTCAATGTAGCCTTACAATAAGGTAGAATTAGCTTATCTGGCCGTGTTTCCTGTCTGGTCTACCTGGGAAGGCTGACAAGACCACTTTCAATGCAATTGAAGAGCATCTTGCTCAGGAGGAGGGCCACAATGGAATCCCATGGTCTTGAGAGCAAAACAACAGGGACCAAGAACAGATGTCATGACACAGTTAGAAAGAGGATCAAAGAGATCGAGGAGGACCCACCTTAACACCATTGCTAATAAATGAGGGCCAAAGTACGCATGCATCTCTGTACTTTCCAAGATCCTGCGACCAAGATCCTTTTTCTGTGCAGAAATTCTGGCTAACCAGCTTTTGTGAGAATCTAACTTTTTTGGTTACTGCAAAGGAGGGCTGACACTGGTTTTTCCCCAGAGGAGGTGCACAGTCCTTTCCAGGATGGCAGTCATGTATTCCCTCTGAGTGACATGTTACCCTATCCCAAAAAATAGGTGAGGCCAGGGCAAAAAAAAAACCACTAAATGAGGCCTAGAGAGAAGCTACCATCAATTTAATGAAATGTAAGTCGAATGAAAATTAAACAAGTGAAATGCAATTGATGGGATATATTCCTCTATATCCTTTTTGCCTCCAGTGAAAAATGAATATTTGGCACTTGGCAACAACTTTTGGAGAATATACCTACAGCCTGTAATGGTATGTGGGAAAGACCCTGGGAGAATGGGTGAAGAGATGCTGCCTAGGGAGCGGTCAGTTAAGAGAGGGCTTAGCCCACAGCTGCATAATGGGCAGGGGAAAAGGCTTGGAAGGGACCCTCCCTAGTTTCTCGGGCTGTAAAGGAGACGGGAGGGGGGAGAATTGTACTCTCAGGATGGACATCCTGTCATGCAGGAAAGGAGTTGCAGCAAGTAGTGCCTCAAGTAGAGATGCTTTGCAGTAGAGACCTGGCGTGCCTGCAGGGTTGTTGGTGCGCTTTGAAGTAGAAGTTAGACATTCCAGCAGAGCCGTTAGAAGTGTTGATTGGAATTGTTCATGTGAGTAACTTAACACCAAGGCCAGGCCAAATGGCGTCATCAGCTTGTTAGTGAAGAATGGGAACTGAGGGGTATGGGAACTGGGAGAGTGAAGGGAGAGGCCCAAGCGGGAAGAGATGGGTATGAAGGAGAAGCTTTACGTGGGCTTTTCTCATTCGAGTCTTTGGACTGGAATTGGTCACTTGTATTGATAAAAACTCATTGGAAGGACGGATACTGAAGCTGAAGCTCAAATACTTTGGCCACCTAATGCGAAGAGAGGACTCAGTGGAAAAGACCCTGATGCTGGGAAAGACGGAAGGCAAATGAGAAGGGGACGGCAGAGGATGAGATGGTTAGATAGCATCACCGATGTAATGAACATGAACTTGAGTAAATTCTGGGAGGCAGTGGAAGACAGGAAGGCCTGGCGTGCTATGGTCCATGGGGTCACGAAGAGTCAGACACGACTAAATGACTGAACAACAACAAAATTGATAAAAAAACTCTTTCATATCCTCAATGGCTTGTGAGAGTTTCTGAGTTAATAACTAAAGGATCAAGACCATCACATGTACTTTCAGCCTTGCAAGATTCTGTTAATGTAGCTTTACAATAAAGTAGAATTAGCTCATCTGGTTGTGATTCCTGTCTGGTCTACCTGGGAAGGCTGACACAGCCCTAGCAGATGCAAACAGCTATGGCAGAGCTTTCCAAACTTTTCATGTTGGTGACACACTTTTTAGACATGCATCATTTCGCGACACACTCTTACAGCAGGGCACAAGGCAGGCACTAGGACCTGTGCGGAATCCTGGCAGGGCTCGGGGGCAGCAGCCGCCGCCGTGACATACCCAGACACTGCAGCCGACACTAACGTGTCCCGACACACAGTTTGGAAAGCTCTGAGCTATGGTTTGGGACCTCTCTTGCATTTTTCTTTTAATCCGTTCAATCGTGTCCAATTATCAGAAACTGACTGGAGAAGTCCCTGCCGTTTTCTTGGCAAGGTTTTTCAGAAGTGGTTTGCCCTTGCCTGCTTCCTAGGGCTGAGAGAGAGGGACAGGCCCACGGTCACCCAGCTGGCTTTGTGCCCGAGGCGGGACTAGAACTCACAATCTCCTGGTTTCTAGCCTGGTGCCTTCACCACTACACCAAACTGGCTCTCCTCTCGCACCACCCCACCTATTTTGGGGCACCATCAACTCTACAGTCCCATAACTGTTGCTTCGGTTATGGGACTGTAGAGTTGACAGTCCCCAAGAATGCATTCTGGTTTTCCATGGGAATTTGAAGAAGCCTTCGAATGCATTTATTACACTTTCAGAGTAACCACAGAAGTTCTCAGGGCAGCATATAAGGAAAGTATCTGAGAAAAACGGACAGGTTGCATTTTGCATAATGCATGAATTTTCGTCTTCAAGGTCACATCTTGGCTCAGAAATCCGAGCCTCTTTCTCCTTCCCAGCCTCCTGGCTTTAAACTAGATGCCTTGCTGACTGTCATCACCATTTTTAACGATAGGAATATTGCACCGGTGTGACTTATAAGCGCTATTCTAAGGGATAACGAGTCGATATATTTGTTTTCTCATTTGATATACAGCCACGATAGGAAGCCATGCATGAAGTTTATTAAACCTGCCTAATTTTCTATCAGTTCTGAGAACTATTGATCCTGTCCGTAGAAGTTATCTGACTTTAGTGGCAGCGTAAGTTAAAACAAAATCATTTAAAGGCAAAAGAGAAGGGAGGTGGAGAGGAGAAATGAGAAACTAATTCTGCCAAAAAAAAAAAAAAAAAAAACCCAACCAGCAAAGGGAGAATATTAAACAAAAAACTGAATGAGGCTGCAAAATGTCTTGGATCAATGGGCCAGAGAGGTTGGTTAAGTTTGCTTTTTGGAGGGTGAAGACATTAAAAAGAAGGAAATACAAATCAGGTGAGGCTCGGAGGTCCATTTCCAAGGAGCGATCAAGTAGCAGAAGGAAATACTTGATGTCCTTCTCAGACACAGATTGCAAGTTGAAGGCTCGAGTGGGAGCAGGGGTTGAAAAGGAATTTTGGGGGAATTACTTGGGTGGCTTGCTACCAAAGGTTAAAAAAAAAAGGTCACCTGGAAGGAAAGTGGCAGATGAACAAAAGGTCTTGTCCACCAAGATCTAGAGAGCATCCATTCAGCTGAAGATCCACTTATAGAGAACAAGGATGGTGCATCACTCAGCTCACCCCATAGACACTTCCCCCCTTGCCCCCACGGATATCTCTGGGTCCTTCAAGAATGACTCCAAGCTACTTTGAGAAATGGGAGGTATAACTGAGGTTCAGGTGGAAGAGGCCATGCCTGTACTGGTGACTGGAGTGTTCTAGTATTCTATAATCCTTACGAACTATGGATTGATTTTACTGTATATTAAATTTATTTTTGAAAGATCCTGGACTGAGATTCTCCCTATCAACACTACTACTTAAAAAACAAAAGCAAAATCTGGATCCCTGTTAGCTTAAAGGTAAAGGTTCCCCCCGCACATTTGTGCAGTCGTGTCCGACTCTAGGGGACGGTGCTCATCTCCGTTTGTTAGCCGAAGAGCCAGCGTTGTCCAAAGACGCTTCCACGGTCATGTGGCCGGCATGACGCGCGCGGAACGCTGTTACCATCCCACCGAAGTGGTACCTATTAATCTAGTTGCATTTGCATGCTTTCGAATTGCTAGGTTGGCAAGAGCTGGGGCGAGTACGGGAGCTCACTCCGTCACGCGGGACTAGGGATTTGAACCTTCGAACTTGCAATCTTAGACCAGTGTTTTTCAAAGTTGGCAGGTTTAAGATGTGTGGACTTCACCTCCCAGAATTCTATGCTGGCTGGGGCATTTTGGGAGTTGAAGTCCACAAATGCTGGCTGGGGCACTCTGGGAGTTGACGTCCACACATCTTAAAGTTGCCAACTTTGAAAAACACCGGCTAGACAAAAACCTAGCTTTACATTCAAATGTACACTTATCACCGTTCTCCCTTGATTCTTAGACAACCCAATCAGAGAATGAGAGGAATAGCACTTTTTTTTTAAAGGTCATTAGGGCATCTTTTTCAAGCTTTCAAAAGCCTACTGTCATGATCTTCCATTTTGCAGGGAATCTTCTCCCCTTTCCCAGCAGACTTCCTGGAATGACCTTGCGACTATTCAAGCCATGGGTCTTCCAAGAACTTCCAGGAAGCGCCAGAAGAAATTTTCTAGTCTGTAAAGGGCCTGGCCCTGCTTTAAGCGCAATAGGATTTTTAAAAGTTAAAGACAGATGAGACCCCTGTTCAACTTTATGTGTGCATTGGGGGAAAGGGGCGGACGCATACAAGTTATGCTTTATTTTTGCTGGCATTTGTCCTTGCCACGGATCTGCTGGGAGTAAAGCATTTCAATTCCCTCGCAGCTGGAACCGTGATGAAATTCTCTTTAATCCCTAATTTAGAACTGTGGTAAGCGACCTCTGGCAGGGGATGGAAGAGAGAAGGAGGGGGAAATTGAGGAGATAAGAGGAGAAATGTAGAAGAGAGGTGGGGGGAGGCACCAGTTTTCAACTCTGGCTCTGCTCACTGTGGATTATGGTAGTATCTACAATTTATATTTGATATAGATTGCAAGTCTTCCCAGAGCATACATACCATCTCTCCCCCACCAACATTTCTGCCCACCACAACCACCGTGTAAAATTTGGGGCTGAGATTGGCCCCAAATCCTCCAGTGAGCTTCCATGGCTGAGGGGGACTAAAACCCGGGTCTCCCCACTCTGCTATGGAGGTCGCAGAAGTGGAAGGAGGGGGTGCATTCCAGGGGGGAGAAATTATTTTACAGTTTGGAGGACCTTGGGCAGCCGGCCAAGAAGCTGAGACAGGACCCGCCTTAGATTCACGGGAGTATTTCTCCCTTGCACCTTTTGGCTTTGACTAGTTTGGCAAGATCCTGTGTATGGTAGAAACAATAAAGAGCTGGAGCTTCTTTCCTGGCTCAGCGCTGTTTCTTCGCCTCAACCCCTGACACACCCCTAGTCCAGCCCCTGCCCCACTACACCTGATTGGCTCTTGGGCTGAGAGGGAGGGACTGGCCCAGAGTCAGCCAATGAGTTTCTGTGGCTGAAGAGGGGACTAGAATCTGGGTCTCCCCTCTCCTGGTCCAGCCCTTTCCCCACTACCCCTGATTGGCTCTTGCGTTGAGAGGGAGGGACTGGCCCAGAGTCAGCCAATGAGCTTCTGTGGCTGAGGGGGGACTAGAACCTGGGTCTCCCCTCTCCTGGTCCAGCCCTTTCCCCACTACCCGATTGGCTCTTGCGTTGAGAGGGAGGGACTGGCCCAGAGTCAGCCAATGAGCTTCTGTGGCTGAAGAGGGACTAGAATCCGGGTCTCCCCCCTCCTAGTCCAGCATCTTCCCCACTACATCTGATTGGCTCTTGCGTTGAGAGGGAGGGACTGGCCCAGAGTCAGCCAATGAGCTTCTGTGGCTGAGGGGGGACTAGAACCTGGGTCTCCCCTCTCCTGGTCCAGCCCTTTCCCCACTACCCCTGATTGGCTCTTGCGTTGAGAAGGAGGGACTGGCCCAGAGTCAGCCAATGAGCTTCTGTGGTTGAGGGGGGACTAGAACCTGGGTCTCCCCTCTCCTGGTCCAGCCCTTTCCCCACTACCCCTGATTGGCTCTTGCGTTGAGAGGGAGGGACTGGCCCAGAGTCAGCCAATGAGCTTCTGTGGCTGAAGAGGGACTAGAATCCGGGTCTCCCCGCTCCTAGTCCAGCACCTAAACCACAAGACTATCCTAGATCTTGGACTGGGAGGGAGGGACTGGCCCAAATTCCCCCAGGAACCTCTGTGGCTGAGGGGGTACTTGTACCTGAGTTTCTAATGCCTCATCCAACACCTTCACCACTGCCCCAAGTGATAAGCAGAACTTAACTGGGGGGGGGGACAGCTTCACATCTTTGATTTTGCAGAAAAAGGAGGAGGAGAAAGAGGAAGAGGAAGAGAAACAGGGAGCAAAAACCCCAAAACCCCAAATATTCTGATCTGTGGACTCTGTATTAATTTGACAAGTTTCCTGAAAAGGCACCTGTGAAACATTTGGTTTTGCCGAAGCTGAGTCCCGGAAGTCCACCGCATCGTTACAAAAAGCACAGGATGTACAAAGCCACCACCCAGATCACCAGCGTGAGACCAAAGAGCAGGTAATGCGTGCTGCCAAAGATGTGGCACTGGGTGGACAAGCAGGGGAACGTCTGCGTCGCCTGTCTCTGCCTCGCTTGGGCACTGGGCTGGCAGTTGGATCTCAGATCCCAGCAGGACAGGCAATGGCACTCGGGAATAAGGATGACGTAGGCCGTGTGGTCATAATGGAAGATCCTTTTGAGCTGGGTGGAAGCTGATTCGCTGATAAACATAGACGGGATGTTGACTTGTTGCTTCACCTCCTCCTTCTCCCCCAACATGATTACAAGGGCTTGTGAGTCGACGTTGTGCACAATGGCGGCGTGATAGCCAGCTTGTTGAGCATGGAGGACCTTGGTAGTGAAGGGACAGTCATATCTCTGGATGAGAGCAATGTAGGCAACCGGAAAGCTGTTGAATAGAGGCGGTACTTTGATGGGCTGGCAGGCGTTGGCTGGCCTGGCTTCGACGAGATAACCAAGGAGGCCTTCGCTGTGGAGCAAGGGGCCGAAGTCAGAATGCAGCGCTTCAAAATCTTGACTGATGCCGTTATGGTTGTATACTGCCCGGATTAAGGCTTCATTGGTGGTTAGATGAAGAAGTAACCGCCATAAACCCACATGTACAGAAGGTGAATAAGCAGAAGACATTCTAGCTATAAATCAAGGATTGGGCTGTCTAAAAGACTTCAAAGGCCTTTCTGGATTGTTGTTACATAACCTGGTAGGTCTTAGAACATCCATGAAATTAGATAGTTGGTGGTTAAGTAGAATACCCACGGGCTGGAGAAAAATCTGGTCATTGGGTGTTGATTGGTGTTGGTTGATCTCTCCTGAAAGCTCCTGAGGTTTCCTTCAAAGTTAGGAGCAAACTTTCCCAGGACTTTTGTGCCCATTGGCCTTTATGACCTCATGACCTCACTCATCCAACCTCCTTTCATCTAAGAAACATTGCCATGGATCAGGCCCCTCTCCCCAACCCACAAGGCTTCAGCCCTAACGACCGCAAGCCAGCATTTTGCTTAAAAAAGAACAACCGAAGGTGAATCCAGAATTCTGGTGGAATTCACTGCCATAGGAAGTGGGCGTGGCCTGAGAAAATAGGCCCTGTTTTCAGTGCTTTTTGGAAAATAACCAGGGTAGGACCAATACAGTTTTATGCCCATCCAACTTACACTATTCTGTGCAAAGCTAGGATCTCTAGTCTAGATGCCACCTTGCTAGCAATATCACCCCACCAAATCAGAGGTACATGGTGAACCAACACACTGGGTTGCTGGGAAATCTTCATTATAATCCCATAAGCTCCTTTAAGCCTCTTGTGTGCCGGTGGGTCCTCATCAACATGGGACAGAAAGCTAAGAGGAGTTCTTTATACTTTTCAAGAATTCTTCCTGATCTGCAAGCGTGGCAAGGTAAACGCAGGCTGCGGTCGTTTGGCAGGGCTGGAAAACTGCCAGAACTGCATCGGCCATGAGATACAGCTTCCAGGTAAAATGAAAGGTATTCAGGTTTCAAATTGCTGTCAGGGAAACGATATACTAGCAAGCAAGAATAGACAAACTCTCCAGACCTTTGTTGTTGTTGTTCAGTCATTTAGTCGTGTCCGACTCTTCGTGACCCCATGGACCATAACACGCCAGGGCCTTCCTGTC